>CABHPQ010163339.1:0-33438 GCA_902168405.1 Peromyscus aztecus | reverse complement strand
TGGTGGCCACTGGGGCGGGCCGCTGTCGGCCAACAGGACCGGGGGACAGGACATGGTGGCTCTTGACAGCTTCAAGGCTGGAGGCTGAGAGGCCCTGGGGTTTGGGTGAGTTCCTTTTCTGTCCAGAAGCGCTCTCTCTCTCTCTCTCTCTCTCTCTCTCTCTCTCTCTCTATATATATATATATATATATATATATATATATATATATATATATACATACACATATATATACACACATATACATACACACACACATATATATATATATACACACATATATATTATGTATAGAGTGTTCTGCCTGCATGTGCCCCTGCAGGCAGGAAGAGGGAGCCAGATATCATTACAGGTGGTTGTGAGCCACCATGTGGTTGTTGGGAATTGAACTCATGACCTATGGAAGAACAGTCAGTGCTCTTAACTGCTGAGCCATTTCTCCAGCCAGAAACTCTTAACTATTCTCTATTCCTATTCCTTGTACCATTAGGTTTAGTAAATTGTGGGGGAGGGGAAGGGGAGAAGTCCCTGCTTCTCTGCCTTCACTTTGGAAGATCTGTTCCCTGAGGATTATTTTACAGCTAAGGGCGGTTAGAGGAAGGCAAAAGGCGGCCTCCTAGCACTCTATAGGGAGTTAATTGTTAATGCGTTTGAAGATGTAAAACATGCATTATCTCCGTCCAGTCTAGGGATAGTCCTAAGGAGAAAAAGATCTGACAACAGTGACATTCTGGAAACCATTCTGGAAACCATTCTGGAAATGTCATCAATAGGACAAATACAATGTTATGACACATATCTGTCACCCATGTTCAAGTGTTATTCTACAGCTATACCCACTGAGATGTGTGTGGTGATATTTTGTTTGTGAGCTAACAAATAAAGCTTGCCTGAAGACCAGAGTGGGGAGCTAAACCACTAGTCAGCCATAGAGGCCAGGTCGTGGTGGCGCACGCCTTTAATCCCAGCACTCGGGAGGCAGAGGCAGGCGGATCCCTGTGAGTTCAAGGCCACCCTGGGCTACACAAGATTGATCCAGTCTAAAAGAGAAACAGAGCCAGGCAGTGGTTGGCACACACACACACACACACACACACACACACACACACACACACACGCCTTTAATCTCAGCACTAGGGAGGTTGAGGCAGGAAGTGATATGGCTGGGTGGAGTGAGGAATATAAGACGGGAAGAGACAGGAGCTCAGTCTCTTTTCAGGCTGAGGTTTTGGTAGAGGTAAGAACTCTAGTGGCTGGCTGCTCTGCTTCTCTGATCTTCCAGCATTTACCCCGACATCTAGCTCCGGGTTTTTATTAAGACCAATTAGGATTCATGCTACAGATGTGAGACAGGAATGGAATCAGCATGTGTGGCACAATCCCATTTTTGGATATACACTGAAAAGGGTGTTGGTATCAAAGGAGATTTCTTTCCAGCCCGTTAGTTTTGTACCTGTAAGCTGGGCAGGGCAGTGATCTCGGAGCTCTAGTGTGCAGGAAGGCTGGAGCAGTAGGACTGTAGTAAGTTCAAGGCAAGTCTGGGATACACAGCAAAATCTGTCTCAAAAACCCAAATTAAAAAATAGAATATACTGTTATGAAGAGACGGGGTAGACTGGAGTGGGAGGGCTAAATGGGAAGGGGTGGGTGAGGGGTAAGGGAGGGAGTATGGGGAGGGAAAAGAAAAGCTACCCATAAGAAGAACTGAATAGTGAGCCGGGCTGTGGTGGCGCACACCTTTAATCCCAGCACTGAGGAGGCAGAGACAGGTGATTCTCTGAGTTTGAGGCTAGCCTGGTCTACAGGGCAAGTTCTAGGATAGCCAGGGCTGTTACACAGAGAAACTCTGTCTCGGAAAAAAAAAAAAGAACTAAATAGCATTTATTAAAAGATTGAAAACACACCGGACAGTGGTAGTGCACGCCTTTAGTCCCAGCACTTGGGAGGCAGAGGCAGGTGGATCTCTGAGTTCGAGGCCGGCCTGGTCTATAGAGTAGTAAGTTCTAGGACAGACTCCAAAGCTACAGAGAAACCCTGTCTAAAAAAAAAAAAAAAATCAGCCCATAGAAAAAAAAAATAAATGATTAAAAAATAACAGAGGGCTCAGGAAGTAGCTCAGGCAGTAAAGTCCTGAGTCTCTGCTCAGCACCGCAGACTGGACACACATGCCTGTAATCTCACCACCAGGAGGAGGGAGGAGAAGGGCTGTTACAAGTTCAAGGCCAGCCTGGCCTACGGTCCGTACAGACTGAGTGCTGGTCACCCAGCTGCGTATGGACATTCTGTCTCAAAAAAAGAACACCAATGGGCATGTACATTACAATCTAAATGTGACATCGATATGACCAACACTGAAAAAGATTTGAATAAGCACATACACGTATATTACTCTCATGCACACACACACACACATCTACATTTCAAAAGAGAGAAATAAGTTTTAGAAACAAAGGCTTAGCTATTGCATTCTCTTCAACACCCTCCTTTCACTCCAAAAGCTTCCAGCAAATCCTAAGCTTTGAATGGCTGCACTGTTTACATAATGGCTTTATTATCAAACATGGGGAGTAGCCTGAACAGACAATTGATAATAGCCAGAGAAATGGCTCATGTACAGCATTAACTAAAGCCAAACACAGATCCATTGCTTTTGAAAAACATACTTCAAAATTTAATTGGTCAGCATCAAATGACTCTGTAGGGCAAGTCAAATCATTTACCATTTAGTTTTAAAAGCTATACACTGTGGGATGGTGAGTTGGCTCAGTGGACAAGGGCCACGTGAGCTTGATCACTAGGACCCACAAGTGCAAGGAGAGAATCAACTCCCCAAATTGTCTTCTGGCCAGACAGTGTGGCACACACCTTTAATCCTAGCACTGGGGAGGCAGAAGCAGGTGAATTTCTGAGTTCAAGGCCAGCCTTGTCTACAGAGCAAGTTCCAGGACAGCCAGGGCTACACAGAGAAACCCTGTCTTAGAAAACAAACAAACAAACAGAAACCAAACCAAAACAAAAAACAACAAAAACCTGTCCTCTGACCTACACACACACACACATACACACACACACACACACACACACACACACACACACACCTCCGTCTCCTCAATAAATAAATGTTAAAAACAAGAAACAAAAAACTACTCACCATGTCTATTAGATATCTGTGAGGAAAGTATGGGAGGTGAGGCCTGCTGGTTTGCCCACACTCCATTTGATGCAGGTTGGCATTCTCCTTTACTGCACAGACTGGTCTCATAGTGATTATGTAACTCCCTACCATAGGTTCACAAGATAGAGCCCCCAACTTTCTTGTTATGTGTTCTGAATAAAGTAAGCATGGAAAATAGTTCTTAGCATCTCCTTGAACCTTGCCTCACAGGTCTGAAGATCTGTTTCTCCCGCCCACCCACCCACCCCCTGTGGCACAGAAACTTTATATTTCCCCAAGAACTCCCCTCTATCCCTTCCTTGATGAGATACTTAAGGGTATCCTTACAATTGCTAAAGAAGGTGTTTTGATCTTAAGGCAAATATTCAGTTATGTAGCTAAAATTCTATCAAGAAAGGAAAGGCATTCGAATACTTATCACAGCTGTAGTACCGTATCAGCAAACAGAGCCTACGGCTCCCAGATGAGGGAGGGCCAAGGCACCCCTACTCCAAGGTCATACGGGTCTGAATCATTACTTAAGATAGGGCTTGAGGGAATCAACAGAGCTTTGAAAGTGCAGCAAATTGTACTCGAACTCATTAAAGACTTTAGGAAGCAGGCTCTAGCAAGTATAATGGAGGTGTGTGCACCTTTTCAGCAGTGGCTTTGGGGATTAGATAGGTCTTTAAATCTAAGTCATGGCAGCCCTTAACTGGAGGCACCGAGAAACGTCACACACAGGACTAGTCTTGAGAGGACGGGTGTGGGAAAAGACAAAAGATAGGCAGTCTAGCTAACCGTATGTCAGGCCCAAATCAAGCACCCAGGGATTAAAGTAAGTCCTGAGCTTTCATGACCACATATGGTGAAGGTCAAGCGCTATAGACTTCCCCTGAGGTGTGGACAGGGGATTAGCTTTGCCTGGGCCAATCCAAGGCATGTGGGCCTGTCAATCAAAACAGGCTGTAAGGCTAAGGCCTTAGCTCCCTTGATGACAGGATGTAGATCCCTCCAAGCACACGGGCCGTAAATATCTCTTTATCTCCTGCTACTCTCCAAACAGTTCTCAAAATATATTTTGTAGTTATTTCCCCTGCTCTTAACTGAATATGTGCTGTAGTTTTCCATTTAATGAAGTTTTTACTTAATCTCACTTTTTTTTTGTCACAATGTTTTAATTTGGGCTTCTTGCTCTAAAAATATCTTGTCAGGGTATCAAAATAACACTGCAGAATGACAACCTCAGAACTTCAGAGCATATTTCTAAATAGCCTAATAATATGCAAGTGTCTGTGAGGCTGTCAAATTGCTGGGCCAAAGGATTTCTACTCTGCTTTTACAGGAAGGTTTCTCTTTTGAGATGAGATTTAGAGATGAGTCTGAATTAATGCAGTGAGAAAACACTTGAGCTGGGAATAATGTTAGAGAGAAAAAAAAATCATCTACAGGTTTTGCAACAGTTTCTCCCAGGAACTCTCTTCCAGGGTACTGGATTTTGTCTTCTTCCCATCAAGCCCAGATTGGTGTTTCTGGGAGCAGTGTTAATTAATATCAAAGTCTTCTAGACTGTGAAAAAAAAAATCACTTTGCTTCAAGACCTTTAGAATCTGAATCCCCAGAGATGACATGATATTTTAATAGATGCTTCTTATCTTTAGGCAAATTTGGGAAAGACTGGTATGGTGAGCTTAAGGCCTCAGTTATCCCTTGTACGGATCCAACTGAGGAAAGTGCAGACACTAGTATTTTTCTAAAGTTGGATCACTAGAGCTGATTATTAACTTTTCAGATTATGTCTATTGTGTCTCTGTGGTAGAAATATTTAATGGTGTTCTGCCAGGCATCTCTTCCTAACTCTACATTCATTCATGCCACCTTTGACAGCTGGGTATTGATTTAACAGTTTTTTGTATTACGTGTATATGTATGTGTATGTGTGTGTGTGTGTGTGTGTGTGTGTGTGTGTGTGTGTGTGTGTGTGCATGTGTGTGTGTTTGTGTGTGTGGATGGGACAAGTTAGTGGCAAGCACCTTTACCCAATGAGTCATCTGGCCAGCCTTCTTAAAAAAAAAAAAAAGCTGGGCAGTGGGTGGCACACACCTTGAATCCCTGCACTTGGGAGACAGAGGCAGGCAGATCTCTGTGAGTTCAAGGCCAGCCTGGTCTACAGAGTGAGATCCAGGACAGGAACCAAAACTAGACAGAGAAACTGTCTCGAAAACAAAACAAAACAAAACAAAAAGTCTTCAATTCTTGCACTCTGAAAGCAGAGACATTTGGATCTCTATGAGTTCAAGGTCAGCCTACTGTATATAACAAGTTCCAGGCCAGCCAAGGCTAATTAGTGAGACCCTGTCTCAACAGACAAACAAAACAGCCTCAGGTGTCCCAGGCTGGCCCTTAATCTCCAACCTCTGGTTCTTCTGCCTCTACCTTCTGAGTGCTAGGATTACACACATACACGACCACACTCTGCTCTATGCAGTGCTGGGGATGGAACCCAGTGCTGTGTGCATGCTAGGCAAGGCCTCTACCAATCAAGCTAGTCGCCAGCTAGATATTGGATACAGTAACAATATTTACACAACAGAACCCCCACACTGCTGTGCAGCAGGGGTCTCTCCTCTCCATCAAACTTGAGCATTTTCAAGGATGAAACCAACTCTGAACTACAGTTTCCTCCATTGCAAAAACGAAATAATAAAGCCCGTCTCACAGAGTTTCCCTGAGGATTAAATAAAGCTCAGGCAGATAAAAGGGCCATCAGTGTGTTTGCCACATGGTAAGTGTTTGGATAGCATTTGTTCCCTTTCACCAGAGACCACTGAGGGTACAGCCCTGTTTAAATCAGCAATCCATAGTCCCAGTTTCTAGCCCAGGGCTCAACAAATATTTGTTGAATTGAATAAATGACTGGATGGATAGATGTTCCTGGCACTAACGAAGAAAACATCCTTAATGCTGGCACCAGAACTCCTTGTAGGAGAGGATACAGCATCAAAAGCTGCTGAGGCAAAAGATACCTGAGTTTATTGCCAACGAGAGGCAGCTGGGCTAATCTCAAGTGGAAAATGAGAAACTGGGCTGGGTTTTTTATTTTGATCTGGAAAGTAGCCAACAGAAAAGGAGTTAGATAGCCTCTGTAGAGACAGAAGTTTTCAAAGCAGACAGGGTGATGGACTGGGGATGCTGGGAACGAGTCTAGAACAGATATTACCGTTTGGATAAAACATTCCTGGGAACAAGGTAGCTGAACATGTTTTTAATCTGGATTGTGTGTGTTTGCTGTGTGGTACAAGATACAGCCATTCACCACAACACACAGATCTCCAGTTACATCCCTGTCTACTGGAGAGCCTTGACTATGTGTTTGGTTTGGAATGGGATGAATTAACTTCCAGCCAAGAGATAAAAGGGTAATGGTGGTGGGTGGGGCTTGATCAAGGGGGACAGCAGGGCACAGATGCTATAAAGGGTAAATGAGAAACTAGGAGAGGGTTTTAACTAGAGAATGAGGGTAATATGGAGGAAGAGGCAATAACTAACACTAGAGAGGTTTGGAAAAGCCACAGAGGAACATATTATTTAATAAACTTACTTAAAAATGTGTGTGTGTGTGTGCAAAATATACATAAAATATGGCAAGCTGCCAAGGGGGAAAGTCTATCAAGAGTCAGACCCAGCCGTGAGTCTACGGACAGTAACAGTGGAGGGTCCAGCAAGACACCCTCAGTGGTGTGGTAGTGGGACTTTTTATCTGGACGGGGCCTACAGGCGTCTACCTAGACTTAAGGCCCGCTCAATAGGAGGAAGTTCATGTCTGATATTGTTAGCCTAGCCAACTAGCCCTAGCTGGAGGGTCACAGACTCTTTTTTTTTTTTTTGGTTTTTAGAGACAGGGTTTCTCTGTGTAGCTTTGCGCCTCTCCTGGAGCTCACTTGGTAGCCCAGGCTGGCCTCGAACTCACAGAGATCCGCCTGTCTCTGCCTCCCGAGTGCTGGGATTAAAGGTGTGCGCCACCAACGCCCGGCCGAGACTCTTTATTAGAATATATTTCTGCCATTTCCCTAAACCATGTGTGTGTGTGTGTGTGTGTGTGTGTGTGTGTGTGTCTGTGTGATACACATATAGATTTTACGAGCCAAAGGACCAAATTCTAAGATTGTAGGAACCAGAGGACCAGGACTCCTGCTGCTAGATAGTCACACGACAGAGAAAATGCACCCATGAAATCTCAGCAATATGGTTGTTTGAGCAAGGCCTGCACAATGATATGCCAATTTTTTTTTTAAAGATTTATTACATATACGGTGTTCTGTCTGCATGTAGGCCTGCATGCCAGAAGAGGGCACCAGATCTCATTATAGATGGTTGTGAGCCACCATATGGTTGCTGGGAATTGAACTCAAGACCTCTAAGAGCACTGGCTGCTCTTAACCTCCGAGCCATCTCTCCAGTCCCCCCACACCCTTTTTTAAAATGCTATTATTTGCTTTCTTTTCTTTCTTTTAACTTTATTTTATATGCATTAGTGTGAAGGTGTCAGATTCCCCAGAACTAGAGTTACAGACAGTTGTGAGCTGCCATGTGGGTGCTGGGAATTGAACCTGGGTCTTCTGGAAGAACAACCAGTGGTCTTAACCTCTGAGCCATCTCTCTAGCCCTGACATGCCAAAGTTAATGGGGGAAATTCCATATGGCCCTATGCCTAGATGAAGAGCTCTATGAAATCAGTGGCTGCTGAGAGGAAGAATCAGTCTTCTCTAGGGATGAATCCAAAGTGGTCAGCCCTAACATGTCCATATGAGCAACACTAAATAGACTCAGTAGGTCCATATCTGTATCTCCATATCTATCTATCTATCTATCTATCTATCTATCTATCTATCTATCTATTTATCATCTATCTATCTATCTATCTATCTATCTATCTATCTATCTATCTATCTGGAAGAGGAGGATATGAATTTGAGAAGGGGTAAAGGTAAACACAAAAGAAGTTACAGGGAGAGAGGGAGGGGTGGAAATGATATAAATACAATAGTAATATAAGAAATATTAAAAAATTAAATTTGAATTTTAAAAGTGATAAAAAGACAATGATAAGAAATGGTGCTAATGAAAAAAAAAAAAGGATTATCCCTGATACACATGGCCAGGAGCTAAAATAACCTAGATAATTCCTCACAGGTGTGCTAGAGGCTTCTTAGGTGATTCTAGCACAGTGGTTCTCAACCCTCCTAATGCTGCAGCCCTTTAATACAGTTCCTAGTGCTGTGGTGACATCCAACCATGAAGTTATTTTCATTGCTACTTCATAACTATAATTTTGCTACTGTTATGAATTGTAATGTAAAGATCTGATATGCAGGATATCTGATATGAGACCCCTGTGAAAGGATCATTTAACCCCCAAAGGAGCCTCGATTCACAGGTTAAGAACACTGTTCTGACTTTTCAAGTTGATAAGCTCTATGGACCATCATAGATGGGGTGTTGCCAAACTGTCCTTTGCTAAAACTGGAATTTACAAGAATAAAAATGAACCTAGATAAGGATCACGTTCAGCCAAACGGAGGCTCTTTGGGTCCAATGACCCTTTCTCAGAGGTCACCACAGACTTCTAATCACCAACTTCATCTGGTGTTGTGGAATATTATTTTTACTAGCAAAGACGTGTGACAATTGTTTTTGCTGTGGACTATTACTTTAACTATGTAAAGGTGTGTTACATTTGTTTCTGCTGCATGTGTTTAATTATGTAAAGATGTGTTACATTTGTTTCACCTTGCCTGCTGAATGGCCAATAGCTGGGCAGGAGAAAGGATAGGCAGGGCCGGCGGGCAGAGAATAAATAGGAGAAATATAGGTTAAAGAAAAAGAGGAAGAACAAGAGAAGATGGAGGAGAGAAGGAGGGACATGTCTGGGGCAGATGCCAGGCAGACGCCAGCCAGACACAGAGACAGCGAGAAAGCAAGAAAAGGTAAAAAGCCCAGAGGCAAAGTGTAGATAAAGAAAAACAGGTTAATTTAAGTTAAAAGAGCTAGCCAGAAAAGAACTAAGCTAAGGCCGAGCATTCAAAACTAAAAAAAAAAAAAAAAAAAAAGAAAAAGAAAAAAAAGAAATGGTGCTACAGTCTGGCAGTGGTGGCGCACGCCTTTAATCCCAGTGCTTGAGAGGCTGAGGCAGGAGGATCTCTGTGAGTTCGAGCCCAGCCTGGTCTAGAAAGCAAGTTCCAGGACAGCCAGGACTGTTACACAGAGAAACCCTGTCTTGAAAAAACAAAAACAAAAAATGGTGCTACAGAGTAAAACAAAACAAACCAAAAGCAACAAAAAAGCTGAGGCAGAGGCAGAGGCAGGAAGCAGTTAGAAGACACCACTGTAACGAGGTCAATTCCTGAGGATCTAGGGAAACCTTGAGAAGCATTTGAAACCATAGACCCAACTCAACTTCTCTGAAATTTAAGGAGCTGGAGGAATCCCAGGATTCGTTCAATGAAAGGTTACATTAAATTATTTTGAAATTGTCAGGGCTATGCAATGTTCCATTACTTGACCAGTGTGTGTTAATTAATACACTTTGGCTCATTCTGTTAAGTTCAGTTTCAGACTATGAGAGAACTCTTTGTCTTTCTGGACTCCAGGTATGAATTAGGAGTATCCTGAGTAAATCCATGGAGTCGAAGGTCATAGTGTCAAACCACCATTCTCTTCTTTGAAATGGCTTTTGATGCTCATCAAAATCTGAGCTATGGCTGGGTATAGTGGCACATACATTTAACCCCAGCACTCAGAAGCAGAGGTCGGCAGGTGGTTGTGAGTCTGAGGTCAGCCTGGTCTACATAGTGAGTTCCAGGACAGCTAGAGCTACATAGTGAGACCCTGTCTCAAAAAACAAAAACAAAAAACAAATAAGCACCCAAACAACAATAACCAAAGTCTGAGCTATAGCACCGGCGGGTACAGCTCAGTGGTGGAGCACTTGTTCAGCATATGCAAGACCTGAGTGTGGTCCCCAGCACCAAAAGAAAAGAAACAGACAAACAACAACGTCACAACTATCCAAAGAACAGAGTAGGAAAAGGGAAAGAGCACATTTCAATGTAGGAATGGAAAATACTATGTTCACCAAGTGTTGGAGGATAGCATTACCAACCATATCTTTTGGATACTCTGTACTCACATAACATTCAAAAAGAGAGGAGGACACTTCTGCCCCGATTGTCTAAAAGAAACACTTTCCCCAACACACACACACACACACACACACACACACACACACTCTACTTTAAAACTAAATGGAAACAAAAAACACTGCCCCAGTTTAATTATTAGAGGAACAGAAGATAAACCCAGATTAGGAGAGAGTCTGGCCAGCACTACTTGAAATGATAAAGGCCATAAAAATAAGAAACGAGAAGAAACCGTTACTGAGAAAAGATGGGGAACCACGAGGCAGCACCTACAAGTGGAACAGAACGTGAGCAGCAGGAGAAAAAGTTGTGAAATCCAGAAAAGGCCCCGAGTTACTTAGTAATATGCCAGTGTGGATTTGTAACTTTACAATTGTATCATGATAATATGCAAGGGACTAAATGACCAAGCTTATTATAGGAACTGTCTATGCAATCTTTACACCTTTTTGTAACTCTAGAATTATTTCAAAATTGAAGGAACTGGAAATGAAAACTAGCCATGCCATATAAACCCAGCTATACCAGTCCTGGGCAAACCTCCAAGGGAAAATCAGCTTGCTCTAGAGATGCCTACATACTCCTCTTCACAATGGCTGAGGGGTGCAATCAGTCTAGATATCTAGCAACAAATGAATTGATAATGAAAATGTATATCTACACAATGGACTGTTTCTTAGCCAAAATCATATCTAGAAAAATGGATGGAACTGGAGATCATTATGTGAACAAAATAAGCCAGATTTAGAAAAACAGCTATCCTGTGGGAGCTGAGTGTGCTCAAAACATGTTATATGCAAGTAGGAAAGCGAACATAACATATCACAATGAAATCCATTGCTTATAATTAATATGTGCAATTCAACATTTTTACAAATTTAGGATGGGGGTTCAGCTCAGTGGTAGAGCTGCTTCAATAGTATGTTCAAGGTCCTAGATTTGATCCTCAGCACCACAGACACCCAAAATAAATAAAACTTGAGTTGTATAGCTTTGGTCAGACCCAGAGAGGACATAGACCACATGATCTGATCTGAACTGAACTTTTTTGCTTAAGGGACAGTAATCATATTGGTTTGTTTGTGCTATGTGGCAGAATAGGTTTAAAGGGATTTTTTTTTTGGTTTATTGAGACAGGGTTTCTCTGTATACTGGAACTCTTTCTGTAGACCAGGCTGGCCTCGAACTCACAGAAATCCACCTGCTTCTGCCTTCTGAGTGCTGGGATTAAAGGCGTGCACCACCAATGCCCAGAGGTTTGAAGGAATCTTAATTGGCAAAGAAACAATACCCTTTCCTCCTAGATTCTCAGACTCCAAGAAGATACTGGGACTTGGGGTAAGGCCCAGTGGTAGAGCTCTTGCCCACCCTTCTCAGGGTCCTGGGCTTGATCTTGAGTGGAAGAGAGGCGCAGGGTGGGAGAGAGGGAGAGTCGGAGGGAAGGAGGAGAGACAGTAGGGAGGTGTCTGGTCCCCGTGCCAAGGAAGATGCTTTCATTTAAAGGTCTAAACCTCGTTTCCTTGCACTCTGGGAGAAATTACCTACAGATGTTTTCTTTGTGTATCAATCACATATTGAGATATGTTACAAGGCTGTATATAACTCTGTCTAGAGAAGTTGTACAAAAAGGAATTAATGCATTCAACAGATAGAGGCAAATAGGCTCCATTTGGGGGAGTTTAGAGTTAACAGAAAGTACCATAATTTCATATAAATCTGTTATCATACAAGTGAGTAGCATGGCCAGAAATGTGAAGTCCTTGTGCCTCAGGTCGGATGGATATAAAGGTCTGGGAGAAACACAGCATGAAGATTGAGAGGTGCTAGCCAAGGATGTTTTTCTAAAATAAAACACAGAGCAGCCAAGTTTGACAGGATGGAATGGCAAAGAGTGGGGAGGACATGAGTACTTCTCTGGCGGAAGGAATGGCTGAACTAAAGTACTGAGATGGTGTGGTGAGGAAGGATTGTGTGGAAGTGCCGTAAGGAAGAACTGTGTGGAAGCGTGGTGAGGAAGGATTGTGTGGAAGTGTCGTAAGGAAGGATTGTGTGGAAGCGTGGTGAGGAAGGATTGTGTGGAAGCAGAACTTTCGAGTTGTCACTAAAGTGGAGAAACCAGTTCAGAAGATGATGGGAGTGTCAGGGAGGGAGGTCCCCAAGCTAAGTTTTCATTTCACCTCTAGGTAGAGAATTGACTCACAGGGGTTAGAGAAGAGAGCTGGGTGATGGAAGAGAAGCGGGCAGGCCAAGGGAAGACAGAAAGGACATACAAAGGGTGTGGCAAAGTGAGGTGCTCAGGACAAGAGTTTCTGTACTCATTTGATTCAAGGAAGGCTATTCTGCCGCTTGTGAAAGGGAACCAGACTTTGTTTATAGGCTTAGTCTATGGACCTTTAATACCTTGGAGAATTCATTCATCAAATATAAATTGACTGTGAATATTTAACCCCAGGCATGTAGAGGTGCGTGACAGGTTGTTATTTGAAAAACACACTCCTGAAGGAAAGAGGGGAGGCTCCTAAGGCTCAGAGAGCTCCTGAACCTTATAGGACTGAGCTCCAAGGCCCATCTCAAAAGCTATATAGGCAGCATTAGCAGTAGCTGGAAGAAAGGAAACTCTTGTGGAGTTGTCTACAAGTTGAGCAGGGCGTTCCAGGATGGTAGGTGTGCAGATTATCATCCATGCTAGGTGATACTTTTTGGTGACAGAGTTGCCTTTGAGTCACACAAGGTGCTAAAATAACACCTTGTCCATAATTGTGTAAGTAACCTTAGTAAAAGTGTTGGCTCACCAAGGCAGACTTTGACGGAACCATTTCTCTGGTCTGACATTCCTGGAATGAAAAGATTTTCAGCTCCCTAAGCAAGGGCGACACACTTGGCATCTGAACAGAGAATGACAGAAGACACGTTGTGGAGAAACACATGCATGGCCCCTGTGAAGGTGACGAGGCATGCAACCGAGGCTTATGCGACCTGTCTGGGGCAGCGTGTTGGTGGGGTAATTTCAGCATAGCTACCGTCCCTCGTCCTGTGGGATGGTGTGTGTCCTTGTATATCCTTGTTGTAGTGACATAAGCAGGCTGTGGCAGCAGCTGTGCGGCCTTTGCTGTGGGTGATGAGGTCTGAAACTGAGGCCTAGCTGTCCAGAAAGCACTCTTCCGTATACGGGAGGAATTGCAGGGAAGAAAGGACAGATGCTAATATCTGCATTAGCCTCTGATTTGGCAGAAGTGGGAAAGGGGGAGGGTGGAAAGGAGGTGTTAGCTTGACATTTCTCATAGCTGGCAGAAGTAAGGGAAAGAAAATACAAATTAGATCTTCGCTACAACGTTCTTCCTGAGATCCCAGACTTAGAACCCATGGGAAGAATCACACAGTGAGGAGGGAGAGCTCTAGGCAGAACCCGGGAAGGGAAAAGCGTGACTCAGCATACAGATGGCAGTCGTAAGAATGACCCAGTGCGGGGAAACCACAGTGATCACGGAATGTGCTCCCTCTGAGAAACTGGGGAAGAAGAGATTAAAGAGCATCACTGCCTGATCCGTGAGGCTGTAGGGCACAGGACAGAGGGTGAGTGTCTCCTTGAGACAAAGGTTACATAATCTGAGGTAGTGTGAGGATAACCAGTACTTGATGAAAGAGCTCTAGTGAGTCATCACGGACATGGGGTATCAGCAGCTGAAATCTTCACGGATGGAAGTGTGGCTGGAAGACATGAAAGACAGGCCATAATGAGAGAACTGGACATCTGAGGGGAATGTCTGATGCCTACTGCACCGACTCCATAGGACTGTGTCCACAGGATAGTTAAGAAGACTTAATTCAGTGCGAATCCTGGGCCTGGTGTAGGGCTTCAGTGGCTTAGCTGAGTCCCACGGTGGGATATGATCTTTATGAGGTATGAGAGGCTCTAGTGGATCTCAGTGATTTTGTTGGGCAAATCAAGAGGGTTCAAGAGCTCATAGGGAGTGGTGGAAGGGACTGAGCAGACAAAGAGATGTCTGGGTCATTCAAAGGCAATTGTGGTAAGATTTCGGTTAAGCTAGAGTTTCTAGAGAAAAAACTGACAGAAAGTCAAATGTTGGCTTATGGGTCTTTGGAAAGCTTAAAGTCGGAACAGCAGTTCACCGAAGGACTAAAAGGTATAAATGATGGAGGTGTACAAAAAAGATTTAATATTATTCTATGTCTTCCAGTTATCCATTCAGTGTATGCTATATGTACATTTCTCTCCTGCAAGAAAGTATACTGGGACCAGACACTGTTCGCCCAGCTGAGTGCCCTTTCAGCAGCCAGGTATGGTTGAGCTGGCAACCCTGGCACAGGAGTCTAGTAGACCCAGGAGCAGGCTCTAGCAGGAAACACAGTAGTTACAAATATAGCCCTGTTCCCTTTTGGCCTTGGGCCAGTCCAGGCAGTGTAAGTAGGCTCTGGTGACATCATTAGGTCTGGGGGACTGGGTAACAGCTGCACAGCAGGGCTCCAGGGTGAGGAAGTTGGATGACTAATGTAAAGTGACTATAACTTGTGGGGGGACCTGTGAACTTAAAAACAAGTTCCCTGATGGGTGGCAGTGGCACACGCCTTTAATCCCAGCACTTGGGAGGCAGAGCCAGGAGGATCTCTGTGAGTTCAAGGCTAGCTTGGTCTACAGAGCGAGATCCAGGACAGGCACCAAAACTACACAGAGAAACCCTGTATCGAAAAACAAAACAAAACCAAACAAAAAAAAATTCCCCTAGCTGATGAATTACAATATGAATGGTAGGTAGTTGGAGCTTTTAAAAACTGTATTTGTGAACTGGGTGTGCATTATGGGCATCCATGTGTCATAGGGTGTCCGCCTATGGCCGGAGAACAACTTGTGGTAGTTGGTTCTCTTCCTCTACCATGTGAGTTCTGGGAATTGAATTCAGGTCATCAGGCGTGGGGCTTGGAGGCAAGACCTTTCCCTGCTGAGTCATCTTACAAGCTCTCTCTGTAAAAAGGTTTCAATGCTACCCCCTGAATGTCTTACAGATTTGGAAAAACATCTGAAAATATCAAAGATTTTTAAAGAAGATATCATACTTGGGTGGAAAAAGACTCCCAGGAGCCATAGATTATTGAGTAAAATCCAAAAAGGAGGAACTTCCTGTGAATTGTTTGCCAAGGAGGTTCCTGAGGTCCCCGAAATAATACAACCTATTGCCACTGCTGTTGCATACCAGACCTAGACAGTTAGACTCAATTGCTGAAGCCACCACTCTGTCCCCTTTGGTTATAGAAAACAGCAGAGACCAAAGCCAGCACTGAGCTGGAAGCTCTCTCCCTTGTCAGCCTGCTTTCACAGGCTGGAAGGTGCTCTGCAGGCTGCTGGGGGATAGTTGTCAACAATAGACCTCTTCAGTTATGAACCCTAGATGCTGACCTCCCAAATTTCTAGGCAAGATATGCTTACTGATTAAATAGTGGCACAACTTCTATGATGTAACCAACTACTTTTCCAACTGGACCTAAGGTTCATTCATGCCACAGGAGGAAAATCATATTTGGTAGTGTCTTAGTATTTCTATTGCTATGATAAAAACACCATGAACAAAAGCAACTTGGGGAGGAAAGAGTTTATTTCAATCTCTAGGTCCCAAACACAGTCCATCATATGAAAGGAAGTCAGGGAACTCAAGGCAGGAACCTGGAGGCAGGAGCTGATACAGAGGCCATGGAGGGGTGCTGTTTACTGGCTTGTTCAACCTGCTTTCTTATAGTTCCCAGGACCACCAGCCCAGGGGTGGCACTGCCCACAGTGAGCTGGTCCCTCCCACATTTATTAATCATCAGTCAAGAAAATGCACTACAGGCTTGCCCAGCAGGCCAACCTCGTGGGTATAATTTCCTCAATTGAAGTTCCCTGGTCCCTAAGGATTCTGGCTTGGGTCAAGTTGACATAAAACAAGCCAGGTACTATAAGCCAAAATAAAAACGTGTAACTGGGAAGGTCATAGGTCCTAGTAGGGAAATTACTGTTTGCTAAACAGATATGGTATGACTAAATCTGTTTATGCCCATAGATTACTGCTGCTATCAGGTTGTTCATAGAGGAAAACATTTTCACAGTGGTTGATGGTTACTACAGAGACTTAGAACTGGGCAAGTTATTGTGAATAAGTGACTGTAGCTATGACAGAGGGTCCCAATGCAAAGCCACAAATGAAGGAAAATCCTCAGACATCCATATCACCCTCTCCAGGCTCAGGGAACATAGAAGAAGAGGTGACAGAAAGGATGAAAGAGCTGGAGGAAGGGGTAGACTGTTGTAGAGCTGTTTCCTACAAATTGAAACATTAGCTTCTGAACCAGGTGTGGGGCACATTACTATAACCCTAGCATTTGGATGGAAGAAGCAGACGGTCAGGAATTCAAGGTCACCCCCAACTACATAGTTGAGACCAATCTGTGTTACATGAGATCTTGTCAGAGAGAGAGAGAGAGAGAGAGAGAGAGAGAGAGAGAGAGAGAGAGAGAGAGAGAGAGAATGAGAGAATGAGAGAATAAGAATATATATGAAAGAGAACATATATGGGAAGGGAAGTGAAAGGAAGGGAAGAAAGAGAAAAAAGACAAGAGAGAACCCTCCCTCTCATAGGAAGGAGGGAGGCTCACAAGACTCAGGAAGCTAAGGAAACTTAACAGGATCAAGAAACTTTTAAAACTCACACGTGGGCCAGGCGTGGTGGAGCAAACTTTTAATCCCAGCACTCGGCAAGCAGAGGCAGGCAGATCTCTGAGATCGAGGCCAGCCTGGTCTATACAGTGAGTTCCAGGGACAGCCAGAGCTACACAGAAAGACCCTGTTACATAAGAGGCAAACAACTGCTGTGGGAAAGGAACTCTCTGGTAGAAGTTGCCTTCAGTATGGGCAGAGGGGACCAGGGCTGCAGTTTTTGTGAATCATCACACATGATGTGGTAGAGCTTTCTGGTAATGGATCTACCTCTGAATTGACCATGCTCCTGTAAGTAACCACCATAAATTCATTGGTTCACCAAGTTAGGCTTGGGTAGAATCATTTCTTTGGTTTGACATAGCAGCCTTAACCAGAATGAATAGACATTTTCATGTCTCAGTAGCAGTCACACAACACAAGCCCAGTCTTTGTCCTTAGAGACTGTCAAACTGGGGGAGAGAGACATGACTAAGTAGCTCTGAAATTTGAGGTTATGAGAAGGGATGTAGCTCAGTTGCTAGGAGTGCTTGCCTTGCAAGCACCAACCTCTGGGTTTGATCCCCAATACCACCTAACTGTAGTCAGAAGGTTCCTGCTTCACAAAAGATACTGCCAGACATTCTGCAGGACACAGAAGAAGGTGGCTGATGAACTTTGCCAATAGAGGAAACAGTCCTTCAAATTTCCTGCTTCACTGAAATGTATGTCAAAGACTCTAGGCCTTTAGGCTGAAGATGGATGCCCCAACCTTGCAGAGGAACTTTGGGTGACAGATGTCACTGTCATTTCTAGAATTTTGGAAGTTGCTTACACTGCACTTCCTGTTTACTAAGGTAATATTATATTATATTATATCCTTCTGGGGTCTTTGGTTCAATTGAAGACTAGATAGTTATAATTATAGTTTTTCCTTGGTTATGGTAAAAGATAAACTAGATATAAAACTTTAGACCCACAAAAATAGGATAGATGATAAAATTTTTCTTTAATTTTGCCAAATACAAATAGACTAGATTGCAACTGTAATTCTTGCTTAATAACTGTTTTGTTATATGTAATTTTACTATGTCAAAGTTAAAACCTTCCTTTTCAATTAGACAGAAAAGTGTAAGTGCTGTGGGATGTCTTTCTGTATGCTGTGAATATGTGTTGTTCTCATTGATTAATAAATAAGCTGCGTTGGCCTATGGCAAGGCAGCTTAGAGGCAGGTGGGAAATCCAAAGAGAGAGACCGAAAAGAGAAAGGTGAGGTGTGGGGAGATGCCAACCCGCCACCCAAGGAACAACATGTAATGGGACACAGGTAAAGCCACAGAATATGTGGCAATACTTAGATTAATAGTAATGGGTTGAAGCCTGGCGGTGGTGGCGCACGCCTTTAATCCCAGCACTCGGGAGGCAGAGCCAGGCAGATCTCTGTGAGTTCGAGGCCTGCCTGGTCTACAGAGTGAGTTCCAGGACATCCAGGGCTGTTACACAGAGAGACTCTGTCTCTAAAAAACAAAACAAAACAAACAAACAAATATAATAGGTTGAATTAAGTTATACGAGCTAGCTAGCAAGAAGCCTGAGCCACAGGCCATACAGTTTATAATTAATATTAAGCCTCTAAATGATTATTTTATAAGCGGCTGTGGGACTGTGGGGCTGGGTGGTCCTGGAGAAACTTCAGCTACACCTAAACTAAGTGATATGGGTACTCCTCTAATCCCAACTCCCTAACAGCAAAGACTCAGAAGTTACAGGCTGGAGAATCAGAAGTTTAAGGGCATCTTTGGTCATCTCCAACTACATAGAGAGTTCAAGGACATGTCTAAAAAATAAAATTAAAGCCAACTACTAGATAGGTACATTTGTTTCACAGGGTATTTTTCAATATTTATTTTTGTTTTTTGAAAATAGGTTCTCATTGTATAGCCTCCGATAATCTCAGATATACAGTCTTCCTGCCTCAGCCTGTCAAGATTTAGGATGTAAGTTAGCTGTTTTTTGTTTTGTTTTGTTTTTTTCCTTTCCAGTTTTTATAAAATCTTTTCAGCAGGTTGAGGCAGGTTGATAACTTGAGTCCATTCAGGAGCTCAAGACTAGGCTGGTCAACAAACAATAGCAAGATCCTATGTCTAGAATATGGGTGTTTGGCCTGCATGTTCTGTGTACCATATGTTTGTAGAGCTCTCGGAAGGCAGAGGGGTGATGAATCCTGTTGAACTGGAATCAGCTGCCATGTGGGTGCTGAGGAACCAAACCCAGGTCCTCTGGAAGAGCAGCCAGTGTTCTTAACCCCTGAGCCATCTCTCCAGCGCTGAGTATTCTATTGTTTAAGCTAGATCCTATTTATTCATATTTTTGAAACAGGGTTTCTTTAGGTTGTGTAGGCTGTTTCTAGAGCAACTGAGACTACTAATGCCCACAGCCACACCTGGCTCAGTATTTTAAGTATAGAGCTCAGTAAGTCTCAACAAATACATATTTACAATTTGAATAGCCACAAACAAAGTATAGAATATTTTCATCATTCCCCAAAGTTTTATTTTGTCATTTTTAAATCTTCTCTTTCTGCTTTCTGCTCACAGTCCCATGTAATCTTTATTTTGTTTTTTACTCTGGGTTAATCTTTTGTAAAATTTCGGCTGGATGAACCATAAACAATGTACTTTTCCCTATCTGACTCATTTGACTTAGTCTTTTTGTTTGTTTGTTTTGTTTTTTCTTTTGAGACAGGCCTCAAATTCACCATATAGCTGAGGCTGACTTTGAACTCCTAATCCTTTTGTCTCCACCTCTTAAGTGTTGGGATTACGAGCAAACCCCACTAAGCCTGACTCCAGTCTGTGTCTGAACTTCATCCCTGTTGATGCATGTCCACTTAAGCTGTACTTGCTTTTGATTCAAGATCTCTTGGAGCCAAGCTGCTCTCTAACTTTGTAGTCAAGGATGACCGTAACCTCCTGATTCCTGACTGCACCTCCCAAGTGCTGTGCTTACAGGAATGCACCACAAGACCCTGTTTTATGCAGGGCCAGAGGTGGAACCCAAGGCCTCATGCATACTAGGCAAGCATTCTACCAACTGAGCCAAATCCCAAGCCCCTCCCTTTCATTATTAACATTATCATTATTTTGAAACAATTCTTGATCTGTGTTCCACACTGGCCTGGAGCTCACTCTGAACAACTCAGTCTGGCCTCAGCCTCCTGAGGGCTGGTATGAGTCACCATGCCTGGCTTCATTTATAAACACATACACACGTATACATCATATACATATACATATACATATATATGGCTATCCAGCTGTTCCACAGCCATTTGTTGAAGATAATCTTGTATTAGCTATCCACTATCAGGAGATGAATCATTTAAGATTCTATAGCTTAGGGGCTGGAGAGATGGCTCAGAGGTTAAGAGCACTGACTGCTCTTCCAGAGGACCTGAGTTCAATTCCCAGCAACCACATGGTGGCTCACAACCATCTGTAATGATGCCCTCTTCTGGCCTGCAGGCAAACATGCTGTATACATAATAAATAAATAAATCTTTAAAAAAAAAAGATTCTATAGCTTGAACATTTTCTCACTGTTTCTGTGGCCAAGGATCCAGCAGTGGCTTAGCTTTGTGACTGAACCCAGCGTTTCTTAGCCATTGCAATCAAGCCGGTAGTCAGGGGGCTGAAGACTAGACAGGGTCTAGTTACCCACTTTGAACATGACACACGCACACGCCTGGCAGAGGGAGACCGGTTGTCAGCCGCAGGCTTTGCCTCGTCACCACCTTCATCTGTCCATAAAATCGTTTCCTTCCAGCATTACAGCCATACCAGACTTCTGCAGGAGATAAGAAATTTGTTGGGTGTAAGCCCCCGAGTTTGTGGTTATTTATCATTCAATAGACAACTAACACATTGGATGGGGATGTAGCTCAGTGGCAGAGTGTTGGAATAGCATGCCCAAAGCTCTGGGTTTCATCCCCAGCACGAAAACAAACAACAAAATGTTAACCTAATGTCATAAAAGGCATTTTTTTTACATTTTATTCATTCATTTATTTACTTATTTATTTATTTATTTATTCATTCTATTATCAGCTTGATACAGTACAAATTCTTATCCTAATAGTGAAATGTTTCACCAAGGCTTGCCCAGTGATTGAGTAGAACCAAGACTTATTATAAGCCACAGTCATTCTAGGGTCCCCCCTGCTACATAGCCTCCCTGGTTCTGTGGGTTGCAGTCTGATTGTTCTTTGCTATAAAAGGCATTTTATCATCTTTTTTTCCTCTGTGAGCACTCACTTTGGTTGAGAGTAACTGTGATACTAAACTTTTCATGTGTTGTATTTTTTTTTCTTTTCTTTGTTGATTTTTCAAGACAGGGTTTCTCTGTGTAGTTTTAGTGCCTGTCCTGGATCTTGCTCTGTAGACCAGGCTGGCCTCAAACTCACAGAGATCCACCTGGTTCTGTCTCCCGAGTGCTGGGGTTAAAGGCATGCGCCACCACCGCCTGGTGTATTTTCTTTTTTAAAGATTATGTTTATTTACTGTGTGTGTATGGAGGTCAGAAGACAATTATCAGGGTTAGGTTCTCTCCTTCCACTATGAGGGATTGAACTCAGGTTGCCAGGCTTGGTAGCAAGCACCTTTACCCACCGAGCTATTTTGTTGGTTCTATGTTGTATTTTTTCAACTCTAAAAGTACTTGTTTTCTTTTTTTATGCCTTCCTTTCCTTATTTTAAGTATCTGAATATAATAATAATTTTATCAGTATTATCCATCAATTCTGTCTGTTGACTGACTTCTCTCCTTTTAGTTTTTGTTATCTTGCTTCTTGGTGTATATAGTTTTTTGTTTTGTATTTTGTATTTTTTTTAGTATCTGCTAGACTGTGACACTGCTGAGTGTCTAGACTTTATAGTCTTGTCTTAGAATATAGGTTTTGTTGTTTTTTGTTTGATTGAGACAGGGTTTATACTGTAACTCTGGTTGACCTGCAACTATGTAGGCTAGGTTGGCCTCCAACTCCTAACCTGGCTGCCTCAGCCTCCTGAGTGCTGAGATAACAGGCATGCACCACTGTGCTAAGGTTTTGCCTTGAACTGACTATTTCGGTTTACTGCTTTGGGCTTTGGCTTGTTCTTACTTTTCTAAGATCTTGAGATATATCACTAAGTTATTTATTTGAACTCAACTTTTTTTTGAGACAGGCTCTCATGTAGCCCAGGCTCACCTCAAACTCCTTATTGTAGTCAAAGTTGGCCTTGAACTCCTGATCCTCAGGATTCCACTTCCAAAGCGCTTAGATTACAAGCATGCACTACCATGCTCTCAACTTTTTAAATATAAGCATGCATAGATTAAACTACCTTAGGTTCTGGTAAGTTGTGCTTTCATTTTCATTTGACTATAGGAATTCTTTTTTAAAAAATATTTATTTTAATCATGCCTCTGTATGTATTCAACAGAGACCAGAGGCATCAGATCCCTCAGGGGCTGGATTTACAGGTAGTTAGTTATAAGTGGCCAAATGTGGAGGCTGGGAACTGTACTTGGGTCCTATGCAAGAACAGTGTCCTCTCTTATCTGCTAAGCTATCTCCCCCCAGCACTGATTCTGGGAATTCTTAAAACTTCTTCCTTGTTTTTCTTCAATGACCCATTGTTCCTACAAGAATCTACTGTTCACTATCCAAGTATCTGCACAATATTTGTGGTTTTTCTTGTTATTGGTTTCTAGTTTTATTCCACTGTGATCTGATAGGAGAAATAGTTATTTCAATTTTGTACTTGTTAGACCTAAAATATGATCTATTTTAGAGGACGTTGCATGGACTGCTGCTGACATGTACTCTTTAGATGTTGGATGGAAACCGTTTATACATATGTATTAAGCCCATTAGATCTATGGTACAGTTTAACCCTGAAGTTCCTTGGTTGAGTTTTAGTGAATGCATATCTATTGATGAAACTGCCCACTATTCCATTATTGCTCAGGAGCAATATGTTCTTTTATGTCCACTGGTGTTAATTTTATCAAGTTGAAAGCTTCAATGTTTGGTCCATATGTATTTATATTCACAATGTTATCGTTTTAATTTTGTTCTCTCCCTCCCTTCTTCCTACCCTCTCTCTCTTTTGACAAGATCTACTTTGTAGTCCAGGATGGTTTGGAACGTGTTATGAATCCTAGGATGACCTTGAACTCATGGCAATCTTCCTGTCTTCAGAATTCCAAGTGCTGGGATTATGGCTTGAACTATTTTTAAAGTTTTGTAGTATCTTCATTTCCCCCCAAATATTTATTTTATTTTAATGTTTTGTCTTTTTAAAAAAAATTTTTTTTTTCCGTTCAGAGCTGAGGACCAAACCCAGGGCCTTGCATTTGATAGGCAAGCGCTCTACCACTGAGCTAAATCCCCAACCCCTTATTTTAAATAATATGTATGTGTGTCAGTATGCATGTGCAAGTGAGTGTAAGTGCTCATGGAGGCCAGAGGCACTGAGTCCACTGGATCTACAGCTACAGGTAATCATAAGCCTCCTGATGTGGATGCTGGGATAGAAGTTGGGTCCTCTGGAAGAGCACTACACACTCTTAACTACTGAGTCATCTCTCCAGCCCTATATCTTCTTTATGAATTATTCCTTTTGTTGGTATATACTAGCTTTCTTTATGTCTTCTAACTAATTTTGGCTTTGTCTACTTTATTAGATACCAGAATTGCTATGTCAGCTTGCTTTCAGATCCATTTGCTTGGTAAACTTTATCTCAGTTTCTTTGCCTGTGAGTTTTCTTAGAAACAATAAACGTCTAGTCTGTGTCTTTTTTTTTTTTTTTGGTAGTCTCACCGAGGTAGGCTTGGCTGGTATGCAGACCTTCTATGTAGACTAGGCTAGCCTCAAACTCAGAGAGATCCACCAGCCTCTCTCTGCCAAATGCTGGGATTAAAGGCATGAGCCACCATACCTGTGCATCTTTTAATTGAGGAATTAAGACCATCTAGGATTGTTATTTACAGAGTGTATTAATTACTTCTCCTATGACAGAATACCCTGACAAAAAACAACTGGGGGGAGAAAGTGTTCTTTTGGTTTATATTTTCAGAGGTGACACAGTCAACCATGGTGGAGTAGGCATGGCATTAGAAGCATGAGGCTTGCCTGACAGTAATGAAGCATTCATCAGCACACAGGAAACAGAGAGAATAGGAAATGAGTTGAGGCTATACTGGAGGACATGCTTCCTCCAGCAAGGCTCCATCTCTAAAACGTTCCATAATATTTTCAAAATAGTGTCACCAACTGGAAAGTAGATGTTCAAATACATGACCCAAAGGAAGGGAATTTCTCATTCAAACCATAACACAGAGGTTTGTTAATTCTTGCAATGTTTAATTGTAATTGTGGTGGTTGGGTTATTATTATCTTTCTTCCCTTTTGGCATTAGGGGTTAAGTGATTTACTGTGTTGGACATGATGGATTCTTCCCTAGTTCTCCTTTGCTCATTCATTCATTCTTTTTTTTTTTTTTTCCAGATAGGGTTTCTCTGTGTAACCCTGGCTGTCCTAGAACTCACTCTGTAGACTAGGCTATCCTCAAACTCAGAGATTCTCCTGTCTCTGTCTCCTGAGTGCTGGGATTAAAGGCATGTACCACCACCACCCAGCTCGTTTATTCTTTTCATGACATATATTATTTTGTGTGCTCTATCATTAGGACTGCCTTTCTTTCTCCTGTTTGTGACTTCTTTGTGTATTTTCTGCAATGCTCGATGGTTATGATAAACGGCACTGGTGGCAGTGCTGGTTACTGGCAGAAAAGTCACGGGCCACGGCCACGACTACCAGAGTTATAAAGAGCTTTATTAGAAAGAAAGAGGGGATAGGAGGGAGGAGAGCCAGGCCCGGACAGAAAGGAAGATGGCGGGGGCAGAGAGAGAACACAGAGACAGAGTGTGGGGGTCTGAGTCTGGGTTTTTAAGGCAGGGATTGCATGACCAAGCGGTGGGTATGTAATTACCGGTGCCCACTGATGATGTAAGATGTAAGACACAGGACCCTGAGCTGCACGTGTACAGAATCCTAACAATGCTGGTTTGGTAATCGGGAATTGTTGCTAACAAAACACTGATTGGCCAGTGGCTAGGCAGGAAGTATAGGCAGGACTAACAGAGGGAATTAAAAGAACAGGAAGGCAGAAGGAGTCACTGCCTGCCAGTCACCGCCAGGACAAGCAGCATGTAAAGATGCCGGTAAGCCATGAGCCATGTGGCAAGGTATAGATTTATGGAAATGGATTAATTTAAGATATAAGGACAATTAGCAAGAAGCCTGCCATGGCCATACAGTTTGTAAGCAATATAAGTCTCTGGGTTTACTTGGTTGGGTTTGAGCGGCTGTGAGACTGGCAGGTGAGAGAGATTTGTCCTGACTGAGGGCCAGGCAGGAAAACTCTAGCCACAGGGAATTGCTTTAGTTTATGAACATCTTAAAATTTCCTTATTTCTCTGTCAATTTTTAATTTTTTTTTTTTTGAGATCATACTATGTAGCCCAAACTGGGCTGGAAATCAGTTTAAGATCAGGTTGGTTTGTAACTCACAGAGATCTGTCTGCCTTTGATTCCTGAGTGCTGTGATTAAAGGTCTATACCACCACAACACAGCAAGTTTTAAATTTTTAAAAATGTGTGTGGGGCATGCAATTCTAACTGCTGGGTATAGCAATCTTGGTTGGCAGTTATTTACTTTCAAGACTTGAAATATAATCATCTGGGCTGGAGAGATGGCTCAGAGGTTAAGAGCACTGGCTATTCTTCCAAAGGTCCTGAGTTCAATTCCCAGCAGCCACATGATGGTTTACTACCATCTGTAATGAGATCTGGTGCCCTCTTCTGGCCTGTAGGGATTCAGGCAGAACACTGTATGCATAATAAATAAATAAATCTTAAAAAAAATAGAAATATAATCATCCCATGATTTCCTGGCTTTTAAGGGTTTCTGTTGAGAGGTTTAATGTTATTTTGATATATTTATCTTAGCGAGTTTGCATTTTTATTACAGTTCTTGTGTTTTTTGGGTATCTTATGTACTGTGGAGAGGTCTTTTCTTTTTTGGTTTCTAAGTATCTCTTGTGCTTAGATGTCCATTTATTTCTCTACATTTGGGAAAATTTTCTGGTGTAATTTCATTGATTTTCCTGTGCCTTTAGTTTTTAATCTCAGCTCCTTCTACTACTCCATGTATTCTTAGGTATTTATCTCCTTCTTTTATTTAAATGTTATTTTATCATTCAATAGTTGTTGTTTTTGAGACAGGGTCTTCCTATATACCTCAGGTTGGTCTCCAATAATGGCAACCCCTTTCCTTAGTCTTCATACTGCACCATCATGCCTGACTGTAGGTTTGGTTCTCTCTCTCTCTGCCCCCGCCATATTCCAGAGTTCTGGAGCTGTAGTCATGCCCATTTTTTGTTGTTGTTCATTGATGTCTGCTTGTGGCATTTTCTTGATCTTTTCCTCTATCCTTGATATTTGTCCTGCTTTGTCTAGTCTATTGGTTGCGCTTTCATCATCATCATCATCATTATTATCATCATCATCATCAGTAGTAGTAGTAGTAGTAGTAGTGTTAAAGGGTCTCATGTAGCCCAGGCATTCAATCTTGCTACGTAGTTGAGGATTACCTTGAACTTCCAATTCTCCTACCTATACTTCCTGAGTGTTAGGATTTTACAGGTCCTTTCCACAATGCCTGCCTCTGCCTCCCCAGTGCTGGGATCAAAGGCATGAACCACTACCACCCAGCAAGAGTCTTTTAAACAAGTGCTACAATCCCCAAACAAGGAATAAACATCACTAAAAAACTCATTTTATAGCTGGGTGATAGTTGTGGCGCATGCTTTTAATCCCAGCACTTGGGAGGCAGAGACAGGCAGATCTCTTGAGTTGGAGGCCACCTGGTCTACAGAATGAGTTCCAGGACAGCCAGAGCTACACAGAGAAACCCGGTCTCAAACCAAACCAAAACCAAAGCTTTATTTAAGTATCTTTCTCAAACTGGAAACATGAGGAGACTATCTCAGCAGCTGCTGTTTTTGGAACTTGGCACTGGGAGCATCAGCATGGGGCTCCTGGAAGGCTAATCCCAATCTCTTTCTTTACAAGGAGGATGGCAAGCTTCTTTCTCCTACAGTTCTACAATTTCACTACAAGCTAAAGAAAGATTCAATTTATCTTTACTATTGCAGGTAATTAAAAGAGTATTGAAAAACTAAGTTTCAATTTGGCCAAATTTCTCCTCTCAAAGGACTGTCTCCAAAATGGATCTGTCTTTTTGTACACATTTTATATACATCTGGGTAGAGTGTCTTCCTTAATCCCTAATGTTAATATGAAAGTCAAGTTACAATTTGACACTGATTTAAATCTATGAAAATATTGATGTTCAGGACTTATTCCATGTACATCACATTAAAAGAAGTTTTTTTTTTGGAGAGGATTTTGGCTTACAGGAAATATAAAAGAGAACAATCCAAAGAATACAAGTCCAGATTCAATACCCATTAACATTTTCCTCAATTTGTTTTACCATTTGAGTTTTGTCTTGGTATATGTTTATATGTATGTATATGGGTATGTATGATCATATGCCTATACTAATTATGATCATGCTTCATTCACCCACCCTAATCTATACCCTACAGACATATTCATGTGGCATTTATGTGCATGTGTGCTCATGCACAGAAGCCAATGTGTCCTTTACCACTCTCTGCCTCTTCATTTGAGGCAGGTTCTCTCTCTGTACCTGGGGCTCACTTTCTCAGCTAGGTTGGAAGCCAGTATGCTCTGTATCTCTGGTACAGCAAGCACTCTTAACCACTGAGGCATCTCTCTCCAGTCCTGTTGGCCTTATTACAAAATATCTAGAATGTAACCTTTTACCCATAACCCTCATTGCCTGTGTGGAGATATCCTTATTGTTTTGTTCTTTCTCTTCTCATTGCAGATTCTGTGTGTATTTGCTTGTGTATATACACTGGGAAATATATTCTTTTTAACATGTCTGGCCTGTGGATATAGTTCAGTGATAAGACTGCTTATCAGTCAGGTGATGGTAGTGCATGCCTTTGATCCCAGCACTTGGGAGGCCAAGGTAGGCAGATCCCTGTGCGGTTTAGGCCAGTCTGGTTTACAGAGTGAGATCCAGGACAGGCTCCAAAACTACACAGAGAAACCCTGTATTGAAAAACCAGAGAGGGAGGGAGAAGGGGGGAGGGAGGGAGGAGCTTATTTACTATGAGTTTTGGGTTTGATGTCCAGCAGCATTAGAAAATAAAGTATGACATCTTTTTTTATTAGGAAATCATCAAAAGCATCCTAGTTTCCAAAGAATAAGAGCCAAAGTCATTTAAGGAGGATTTGCTGATATCCACTCCCTTGCTGCAGGCACACTTGCTTCTTTGTTGATTACCTGTCAAGGATGCTGCCTCACTGCCTTCCCTTGGCTATCTACATGACTGTTCACTTGTCTCCTTTACACTTTTGAACTCCCCATTCTACTTTATTTTGTAACCTTCATCTCAACACTGTCTCCTCTGCAATTTTTCTCCATAGAATTGAACTGATTCCTAACCACTACCAATTTTCTATGACCTTTTTACTACTAGAGTGTAAAATCCGTGAGAATGTGGGAAGTTTTACCTTGCTCAATTCTAACAAACAGTAGGCACTTTGGATTTGTTGGCATGAATAAAAGGCTGATTTCTTCTTTGTCCTTTAAGAGTCACAACCTGCATGCTTTCCTCCTTCACCCTGCTCCTTTGGTTTGAACTGATACCTTTCACTACTGTAGGTTTCCACACTGCCCTGTGTTTATCTTGGTTGTCCTTGTAATTCAAAGGACAAATAAACAACACACACGTACACACAAAAACTTCTTCTGGGGCTGGTGAGATGGGTCATCGGGGAAGGTCTTGCCATCAAGCCTGACAACTTGTTTGATCCCAGGAATCCACATGGTAGAAGGAAAGATCTGACACTCAAAAGTTGTCCTCTGACTGTAACAAGCTCAACAGGAGCACCATGGCAGTCAGGCGCGCGTGCACACACACACACACACACACACACACACACACACACACACATACATATACACACACCAGGAAACTTTCTTTGTATTCACTATGATTTATCACACAAAAGCTTCTTTATACCTATTAAAACGAGTTATTTTCAACATTTATACTAAATGTTAGAGCAGTGGGAAATGTTGAGTAGGTACAAGTGAAAGTGAAAGGCCGGCCAACATCCTCTTTTTTATATTAATTTCCTTCCCTTTTCTAGGAAACCCAGACTTGATTCTCTCCATTACCTCTACCAGAGTACTAGAACTTCAACTGAAATGGCAAACTATTTTTTTTTTTGTCCAAATGCTATTTTTTAGCTTTTTAGCTTTAAAGAGTCCAGTGATTTTCCCTGTCTTTGCTTCTACTGGAATTACCTGGCAGTTTACAAATTACAACACAACCACTGGCTGTTAAATAGCTATCTGTAGCAGGAACATATGTCTCAGAATTTTTTTGTGGGTGCGTGCGTGTGATTGCACCATATGTGTATAGGTACTAGCAGAGGTTAGAAGGCATCAAATCCCCTGGACCTGGAAGTTGTGAGCTGCTAACATGGGTGGTGGAAACTGAACTCAGGTCCTCTCAAATAGCAGGAAGTCTTTTTTTGTTTTTGTTTTTGTTTTTTTTTTTGTTTTTTTCGAGACAGGGTGTCTCTGCGTAGTTTTGCACCTTTCCTGGATCTCGCTCTGTAGACCAGGCTGGCCTCGAACTCACAGAGATCCGCTTGGCTCTGCCTCCCAAGTGCTGAGATTAAAGGCGTGCGCCACCACCGCCTGCCTTTTTTTTTTTTTTTTTTTTAAAGATTTATTTTATTTATTATGTATACAGTATTCTGCCTGCATATGTCCCTGCAGGCCAGAAGAGGGCACCATATCTCATTACAAGTGGTTGTGAGCCACCATGTGGTTGCTGGGAATTGAACTCAGGACCTCTGGAAGAGCAGCCAGTGCTCTTAACCACTGAGTCATCTCTCTAGCTGCAGGAAGTGTTTTTAACCATGGAGCCATCTCTCTAGGTTCTAGAATTTGTTAGGATGTTCATGAGTGTCAGAATAGTTCATTGGTTTCCGCTGTTTGTTTTTTGAGACAGGTTCTCACACACCACAGGCAGGCCTAGAACTAGATATGTAGCTACGGATGACCTTGAACTCCCAATCCTTCTACCTTGACCCACCATGTGCTGGGATTTTACAGGTGTGGCATACTCCATAGCAGAATAGTTTTTGATCAAGAAAAGATTCAGAGTCTAGAAAGAATGATAATTAGAAAAACAAAATACATGTGTTGGCATTTTATACATATTTAAAAGAATTACAATCTAAAAATAACTAGGATGACTTTGTAGAAAAAGTCTGAGATACAAGAATGGATGAAATAAAAAACCAGAAGTTTGATGGGGGGTGGTGGTGGTGGTGGTGGTGGTGGTGGTGGTGGTGGTGGTGGTGTTGCACACCTTTAATCCCAGCACTCAGGAGGCAGAGGCAGGTGGATCTGTGAGTTTGAGGCCAGCCTGGTCTATGAAGCGAGTTCCAGGACAGCCAGGAGAAACTGTCTCGAAAAGCTAAAAACCAACTGATAAACAAACAAAACAACCCCCTCCCGAGAAGTTCATTCAGTATGCTGACTATGAAAGATGTATGTAAAAGAGTACAATGTTACATACATGGAAAACACCTTCCTTTAGGGAGTGAGACTGGGAGAAGCAGTGAGTTCACGTTGTAGACACTTGAATACCAACTGAAAAACGTTTTTTTGGAGACAAGTTCTCACCATTTAGCCCTGGCTGGCCTGGGACTTGGGAGTTCTACATGCCTTTGCCTCTTGAGTGTTAGGGTGAAAGGTGTGTGCTACCACACTGGCAGAAAATATTTTTTAGAGATGTATTATTTGCAAAAAATAGCAAAGTGATGTACTGCAAATACAATTATAATACATGTATCTTCATCTTCAAGTTGTGTAAACTATAAGGTAACAAGTCCTAATACTGAAAATCAATTCACTGACTGGATAGTCAGACTTCATAGGGCACTGGCCTCTTCTTGTGGCAGTCAGATTACTCTAGATTAGGTGTTGGTCTATTGCTCCTTATTATATTAGTTTACCTCTAGTGTAGCTAGGCTTCTTTGGCAAGTACTAAAATGACTCTGCTCTCTTCTTATGTCGTTTCTCCAGGAATACAAACTACGGAATATTGTCATTTAGAGTGCCCACTCAGAAGCAGAAATGACATACTAATCTCCCATGCTTTAAATCTTTGTATGGATAACCTTTTCAACAGGCATGTAATTACAGCTAAAGGAATGGTTTCCTAAGTACAACCTAATGCTTAAAGTGAGGTAGTTGGCCAACTCCTCAATGGATTAAGTGAAACTGAAGAAGCTAAATGATTAATAGAATTCTTTCAGCATAGTGACAAATAGACTTTACATTTTCTGCATCATCAAACATAAGTATTGTATCAATTTGAAATTATAGGGAGATGTTTAACATTTGGCTGCATGACTTGTGATACAAACCAGAGGCAGGTTCTTATCTCAGGCTAACATTTAAAATTCTCATCAAACATAACTATCCTTCTCACTGCCTTCTTCAATAATATGCATAATTTAACTCAAAGGAGAAATGGTACTTCATACTTTGCTCTCTCAATTCCTAATTTTTAGGAATGAACTCCGTGATGGAATGAAACATTTTTATGATCCTAGGGGGAAGCCAGGCCTGACACTTAAGAACAAAATCTTTCTTACATATTATTGTGTTTTGGGACAGGACATTGCTATGTAAACTAGATTGACCTTGAATTTTGTGATTTTCTTGCCTCTGTGGCCCAGGTACTGGGATTATAGGTGCAAACCACCATTCCCAGGAAATGACAAAGTCCTGAAAGTTCCTATGTGAGAGTAATACTTAAACTTTAGTAGGTTTTAAATTTAGTCTTCCCTGATATTTTTGTGATAATCATCTCATGAGACAAATTCCAATAGCAGTCCCAGCTTTCAAGAGGGGCAGTGCCACAAGGGGAGGAAAGAATTTGCTCCAAATCCACTGTAAATCAGTTAAACACCCAAGCCCATCCCTTATACTGTGAGGTCATTGTTACACACTATTTGGAAAAGCAGTAATGCATACTGTATCTTGCATCTGAACGCTTAAGGGCTTTTGTTCCTCACAGCTGAAATCTTGGTTTAGATTCTTCCTTTAGAATAACCTAATTCAGAACTCATACTGTGCAGGATGGCTCAATTGTTTTGTCTGAAGACACACTGACCTGATGACATGGAAATTAAAGGGTTTGAAATCTATCCCTGATTCATGGGCTTTTAAATACAGCTAATCTCAGGTCTTAAATGAACTGCCTCAGAGAACTGGAAAGGGCAGTGCTATGACTAATTCGTCCACGCGGTTGATCTGGTCCACCAGGAAAGGTAAGTAGAGAACACCTTTCTCTGGCAGGGCATATGACAATCAGTCGGCTTCAGGAACTAAAATCCTTCTGCTGGCCCTAAATTATCTAATTGGCACCTTGAGTCTACTCTAATCCAAATAGTTATGTTTCAATGTTGTTTCCTTATTGAGAAGCTTCACATTATGACTTTCATGGTCAAGACAGATACACACTATAATTAAAATGAAAGGGAATGTGAACTAGGTGTGGAGCACATGTTTGTAGTATCTGTAGGCAGAAGCAGGGGGACTGCCACAAAGTTCCAGCCCAGCCAGCTGCTAGTTAGTTACATAAGAACTTCTCACCCCCTCCAAAAGGAAATGAAAAAAAAATTCCATTGTATTTATTCACCATATTTTGTTTACTAACTTATGGTATTTGCTTAAATTTTTTTTTTTTTGAGGCAGGGTTTCTCTGGGTAGCATTGGCTGTCCTGGAACTTGCTCTGTAGACCAGGGGGCCTGGAACTCATAGAGATCCACCTGTCTCTGCCTCCGGAGTACTGGAGTACTGGGATTAAAGGCTAGAGCCAACACCTCCTGGCTGTTTTAACACTGACTATTGTATATACTACTGCTACAAGTATGAGTGCACAAATAGCTGTTCACACATCCCTCTGGAGACATTCTTAGAAGTGGGAAAATCTAATTTATGCTACAACACAAGTTGAGAAGTTCACAATCACATGAGAACATGTTACATGAAATAAGCCAGTCACAGGAGAAAAGTGGTTCGATTTACAGTGGTTGCCATGAACTGGTGTGAGAGAAGACTAGCATTACTGGTGAGTGAGTAAGTTTCAGTTCTCTGCTAGAT
>CABHPQ010163337.1:0-30674 GCA_902168405.1 Peromyscus aztecus | reverse complement strand
TTTCCCGGCTGCGTAGCCTTTCACGTTTGCACTACACGGTGGGACTCGTTCAGTGTTGTGAGCTCCACTGTAGGCCAGGCAGCAGGGGTCTCTGCCCGAGTGCAGCCCATTCATTCGGCCGCCGTGTGCTGACCCGCCCCCAGCAGAGCCAGGCCCATGCCCCTCCTCTCCTGCACTGCACAGTCCTGCTAGGAAACTCAGGAAACTGGGGAAATCCTGTGTTCCGATTGTACAGACGGTGGGACAGATGATGACCGGGAAAAGCCTGCCAGGGGTCCGAGTGGTTCTGCCTAAGTTGGTGTGTGGCCACAGGTGCTTCAGGCTAAAGGAGGGAGAGGTCCTGGTGTAGACACCCAGAATATAGAAGTATAGAGAATCAGAGGGAACAGGTTTTTATTTTAAGAGCCTCGGGAAGTAATTGGGTGGTTTTGAGACTACATTGCTGAGTAGGTTCCAGCAGTCACAGCCCTTCATACTGAGAGTCTATCCAAAGGAATCAGTCGCCTGAAAATACCTGGGCCTTTTATGTCTCTGCAGGCATTTGTACCCCATGGTCATGTGTGGTAAGCCATGCATCCTACATCACAGGGAGTCTAGCAAAGTCTCATAGCCACAGTAGGAAAATCTCAGACGCCCACGAAAGAGATCCCCCAGGGAAAGGTAGATATATGTGATTACAGGGGCTCTCCTGGGGCACTGCAGAGCAATGGATAGAGCTGAATAGCATTAAGGGGAGGTTTCCCTATTCCTGTTACCAGCGTATTAACGATGTAGTCCTTAAAAAATTCGGCAAGCATCATGGAAAATCCAAAATTTGAGGGTTTTTTCCCCCTCTCCTTCTGTCCTGGAAGGAGTATAGGCTAATATGGTGTGTCTCTGAGTCCCTCCTGGAGCCTCATGGACAGAACCTGAGAGGCATAGGTACCAGCCCACAAAGGCACCTAGCAAAAGAAATCAGGAGGTCGTCTTTCCAGGGCTGTTGATGTATGGGCTTTTTCTTTTCTCCAAGAAAAGATTCTCTACAACTACCAGAAGAAATGTGATGCTTTGTTCGTGTGCTTTATTTTTGGACACGTACTTAGCATGTGCAGCGTCATTTGCAATCATGGCTTGGTTCCTGTACTTCAGTGCCAACCTGGAAAAATCTTGCCGCTGCCAGTTCAAGTCAGATGGAGCATATTTCTGAAATCCAGCTTCCCCTCCTCCTCCCCTCCCTTCCCCTCCTAACGCCATACCTACGTTCTCTGACTCCAGTCTCTACCTCCTGACAGGAAGTGGACTTCTCCTACCTCTCTTTGCCTCTGCATGCTGCTTCCTGGTCTGCCTCCTGCGCATTCACCACCTGGCTTTACTTCTGCCTGCTGCTTGCTTTTTTTTCCTTTTTTTTTTTCTTTTCTTTTCTTTCTTGCCTGATTTTTTTTTTTAAACTCTGTTCTGTAAAGTGGAAACTAAGGTTGAGTTGTTTTCCTCAGGAGCCCTTTGGGGAGTCTGATCAGTATACCACCACTGGGTGTTAAGACATGGCCACAGAAAAGTGATTGGTCCTTCCTGCAAGTGTCTTAGCTATGGACAGACACTTCAACCCAACAGAATAAATTGGTGTGTTTGGAGTTGAGCCTCTGAGACATGGAGTTGCCTGTGGACTAGTCTGTCTGGTCCTGTGCCCCCTGGATAGGGTGGATTGTTAGTATCATCCTGAGCTTGCCAGTGTGTAAATGCAATGATTGTAGGTCTGTGAACTCATGTGTGTTGTCGGGCTGTCTAAAGTAGAATCTTGTATTTACAGGTTGGGTGTAGGGCACTCAGGGCATGTGATAAAGACATTCAGGCTGGGGAAGGCAGTAGAATTTGGACAGTTGGACAAAATTGGCCCAGTTGGTGGCTGAGCATTCTGGGAATGAGTAATAGTATGCATAAAAGGCCTGGGACAGGAAGCTGACAGGCAAAAGGAGGCACAGAGTTCTTGGAATTCATGGACAAGGATAAAAGGTATTGAATAAGTTGTAAGGGCCAGGCCTCAGCAGGGGGTGAGATGTGATCTTGAGAGCAGTGTATAGCTCTCAAGTGCAGCGGGACCAAGCAAGACCCAAAGTAAAGCGGGAGCTGGGGACTGGCGAGGGAGACTTACTCCTTGGCACCTGCCAAGAGCCATTCTGAGCTCTACATGGGGCAGGAACTGGGGAGGGTGACTTGTCTTGTTTTCTTGTCCCAGTTTGGGCCTCTTCCCTGGGCCTGGGGCACAGAAGCAGTGTTTATGTGACCTGAGCTCTTTGCCTAAGAGTATTTGAGTGTAGTCAGAGGTGAACCAAGGCAAGCCTGCTCTGTGTGCCGTGTCATTCCACTCCTGTTTCACCTGGACCACCTTAGGATGAGCACACGGGCCCTGCCTAGGACTCTCCCCAAGCAGGACAGCCACAGGGTCCTTCTGCCCATCGTTGTCGTCACTGGTTCCTGGGTGATGTATCCTCTGCCCCACTACAAAGCTTGTCTTCAGCTTCTGTTCTCTGTGGCTACTCTTGAACACATTGAATTTCCAAATTCCATTGTAATTCGTGTGATAGCCCGCCATGGGCAGCCACTTTGCAGAGGAGGCCCCTGGAGGAACTAGTCTGCCCTAGTCACACAAGTCCTTCTTGTGACTCATACCATCAAACCTCCGGGTTTTCCAGGATTAGCTGCTGCATTTCCATAACTCACAAGAGTGAGGAGTGAAAAGACCAACAGACATCCCTTGAGGACAGGAGAAGCCTAGAGATGCAGGCCCCTCACTTCTCATCTTTTTAAGATTAGGAGCTACTTTAAAAAAAAGGAAATTGAACCTCCTGGGATGATGGTACACACCTAGACTCCCATTACTGAAGAGTCTGAGGCAGGAGGATTGAGATTGGAGGCCAGCCTGGACTATATAGCAAGAACCTGTCTCACTCACCCTTTCAAAAAAGTTAAAAATTAAGTTTTTAAAGTGAGTGATTGATTTTGTTCAGTTTATTGGACCAAAACTGATGGCATCAATTTTTATAGAATTTTATGGGCTTTGAAAGTACCAGACATCATTTGCCCCTCGACAGGAATGTTTCTTATAAATGAAAAGCACCATCCATTAAACACCCGGAAAAATAAGTTCAGTGTCTCACTCTTGTCTCAGGCTCAGTGTAGTTGTTGAATGGCCAGTTTTCAAGCCCCTGGGAAAGTAAATTGCTGAAAGTATAATCTATGAATCCTGTGAGTTAAGATTTGAAGACTGAGTGGAGCATGCGGATCTGTTACCCGGAGTGATCTGTGGACACTGGGCTCTTTGATATGATCAGCAGCATGTCCCAGTGTGGTTTGTGGGGAAGTTACCTAGCGTTCATGACCCTCAGTTCTGGACCATCCCTTCCAGAATCACCAAGAAAATCAGTTGTCTCCACTGACTTCTGGGAGAGGGGGGATGCAGACCAGTTTTGAATCGCATACTCTGTCACCAGACCTGGGAACTTCTGACACCCGCTGTACAGCCTAATGTGATTTACCTAATTCTCCTCCCTTCAGCCAGCAGCAGCTCCATAGTCCCCAGCAGACTGAGAAATGAGAAAAATACCAAACCATGGGACTCTGCGGATGACGAAGGTAGCATACCCCCTCGGGCTGTGCGTGGGCCTGTTCATCTATGTGGCCTATATCAAGTGGCACCGGGCCTCTGCCGCCCAGGCCTTCTTCACCATTGCTGGGGCTGCCTCAGGGGCACGGTGGACCCAGCAGGCCTTCAGCTCCCCAGGCTCAGCTACACGCAGTCATGAGGTCTTCTACGGGATCATGTTTGACGCTGGGAGCACCGGCACCCGCATCCACGTCTTCCAGTTTGCCCGGCCACCTGGAGGTATCTGTCTGACCATGAGTCATTATGGGCTCAGGCATAAGGTCTGCCTTTCCCCCTCTCTCAGGGCAAGGCTCTTAAGAACGCCTTACTTCAGAAGACTGTGGGCTTGAGCTCCTGTCCTAGAGTAGCCCAGAAGCCTGTTAACATGAAGTTATTAAGGCAAAGTTCAGCGGTAGAGCACATGTGAGGCCCTGGGTGTGAGCACCAGACCACTTGGGAGGGGTGGGGAGTACAGTTTCTAAAAATACTTACTCTTTGGACACAAAGCCCACATGCACCTAAATACCCCAGGAGTCCGAGGCTCTCCTTACATTTTGAGATGACCAGTGGCTACCATTAATGGGCAGCTAAGACCTCAGAGGGTATTTAGTTGCCTGTGCCCTCCCTGTTCGTAGCAGGCCTGGTGGCTGAGCCTGTGATTTGGGCCATGTCATGTTGGGAGATCTCAAGGCAGGAAACAACTGCAGACTCAGGCTCACGGGACCCAGAGCCCAGGCCAGTTAGAACAGTAGCAGAAACCTGGGACGGAGGCTTGCAGCACCTACTGCTGTGGGTCCTGAGAGCCTAGCATGGCACTGGGAAGGGGTCTGCACCTCAGGCTAGGCCTGCCAGCTTTGCTTCCCAGGAATGGGGACTTTAGACAGAGGGTGGAGACTTTTCTCCAGGACCGCTTGACTGCCTGGCTCTTTACTCAGCTCTCCCATCTGGTGCCCTAAAATCTGCCCTCTTGTGCATCTGACCTTCAGTCAACCAGCTTTTCAGCCCTCTGCTTTGCCTGGGTCCATATCCAGGTCCCTAGTGGCCAGACACTATCCTGGCATTAATTGCTCTATCAGCATGAGACCCCTGGTACTTCTCTCCAAAGCTACAGTACCCTGTTTTACTTGCTTCTGATTTAATTACTATTTACTTTTATATGTTTGGGCCAGAACTTTGCTTTACAAGAAAAGAAAAAAAAATGTTATTGAGGATAATTTGGGTTAAAAAAAAGTTTGTGTCCATTTAAGGTGTTAAATTTTAACAGTTAATCTGAGTGTGGTGGTGCATGCCTTTAATCTCAGCCCTTGCGAGGCAGAGGCAGGTGGATCTCTCTGAGTTTGAGGCCAGCCTGGTCTACAGAGGGAGTTCCAGGACAGCCAGGGCTACATAGAGAAACCCTGTCTGAAAAACAGCAACAATAACAATATAACAGTTAATTCTTGCTGACTCAACAGCATAAATGATGCTCTAGCCTTGTAGTGGCTAAACACTAAATACCAGATCTACTTACCTACCTCCAAAATTGGTTTTGAAGCCAAATGTAACAGATGTGGTTAGGAGGTTTTGCTCAGTGGTAGAACACTTTTCTAGCATGTTTGATGCCCCAATCAATTTCTAGCACCAAATTAAAAAAAAAAATAATCTAAGCTTAAGGCAGTAATAGTTACAATCCAGTGTTTGTCTTTAAAGAGAATAGTCTTTGTGAGAAAGTTTTATTCCTGCTCTTTTGGTTCTGTTTTTCCTTCCTCAGCCTTCATATTCACATAGTCCTATTTTGGACTGGTGTCTTTGGCCACAGGATGCCTCTAGACACTTTCCTTGTTGCGATCTAGTCCATTCCTCCTGGCATCAAAATTCAACTTCTTAAGAAGAAAAACAAGCCTTCAGAAGCCTGTTCACGGCCCATATAAGGATAATATTTCAGAGTTACGGACGTCTTTTTTATTTTACAGTTTAAGATCATTTATCTTGTTAAACCAGCAAGAATTATCTTAAAATTTAAGTAAATTATCCTTAATAAAATTGAGGTGTGAGTTGTTTGTTTGGTTTTTTTTTTTCTTTTGCAGTGCTGGAATGGAATCAATTCCAGGGCCTCTAGCATGCTAGGCAAGCACACTCACCCCAGCCTGCCTCTGTGTGTGTGTGTGTGTGTCTGTGTCTGTGTGTATGTGTCTATGTGTATTTTATATATATATATTTTATATAATAAAAGAAAGCTCTGGTGAACTAGATGGCAGAATTTAAACAAAAATAATTAATCCCTCTTGATTGGCCTCGATGGTCAGGCCTCTGCTCTTATCATCAGCTAATCTCTGCTGTAAATAGTAATACTCCTTGTATATATTCATAATTACATCTTTTAAAAATGTTTCCCTTTAGAAACTCCCACCTTGACCCATGAAACCTTCAAAGCACTGAAGCCTGGGCTTTCTGCTTACGCTGATGATGTTGAAAAGGTAACCACCATCTTGTGTCTGTTTGTCCTTCCAGTGTCCTCTAACTGACTTCCTAGCCAGCCCTTCTGACCTGGATCAGTTGGCCATCTTCTGAGGGAAAGGTGACTTGGGTGCTGGTACTGCCTGGGGTATGCCGCGTCCCGGAAGGTAGAGAGGTGGGGAGAAGTGTGGGTCTCACCCACCAGGGTGCTGACATCATGAGGCCCTGATCCTTATGAAGTTCAGAAGCTCACACCCACAAACGTACAGAAGCATTATTGGGAGGACCAGAGAGATGGCTCAGTGGCTAAGAGCACTGAGTGCTCTTCCAGAGGACCCAGGTTCAGTTTCCAGCACCCACATGGCACCTTACTACCACCTGGAACTCCAGTCCCAGGGAATCCAGTGCCACTTTCTGGCCTCTGTGAGCACTGCACACATGTGGTGCACAGACATGTGTGCAGGCAAAACACTCATACAACAAGAAAATGAAAAGAAAAGGTTATATTTGGGCTTTAAAATATTTGTATTAATAATGTAAGTTTTACATAGTACTGTGTGATACAGGGAGCCAGCGATGGAGCCCAGGGCTTCCCAAGGCTAGACCAGTGCTCTGATACTGAGCCAAGACTCCCCATAGTGACTTTGTAATTTTAATTTTTTCATTGCAGTCCTCTGCTTGAAGGTATAACATTTACTGAAACCAAACATTAACGTTAAAACTGTTAGGCTAGGGCCCACAGAGAAGTCCAGTGGCAAAGTGCTTGTCTATCATGCCTGAAACCCTGAGTTTCCTCTCCAGTACCTGTTCCTGAAAAGATAAATAGCAAATACAAAGCACAAATAATTTATGAAAGCCACAAACCAAATAAACGTAAAAGAATAATTAACTGTAAAACAAATTCCATGAAGGTGAAACAAGGATTTCTGAAAGTGTGTAGCATCTAGACTTCTGATGTCGCTAATGTTTTAATACACTAACATATGTGAACCAAGGACTCCTGGGCTTCTTCTAAAGCAGAAACTGCTTGCCCAGAGGGTTGTGACTTACCTGGCATTCCCCCCCCCCCCCCCCCCTTTTTTTTAAATGCTGGATATGAAACCAGGGCCTCTCATGTGTTAGGCAAGTACCCACCATCCTTAGCCCATGTCAGCATTCCTCAGACCCTGAGCTAGTCCATTGTTCAGCCCACAGGTGCATCGTGGTTTCAGACAGGGTAGTGCAAGGCTTGGCTGTGCACCAGAGGAATCAGTGATTCAAGGGTAGCCATCCAGCTAAGCCAAATTAAATTTCACAGGTTTAGAGTAATAACCTGGTGAGATTTTAAAAATCTAACTTGTAGGTAGGTGACACACATTCAGGGGGATGAGTGTCTGGGCTGCCTCCACTACATGCCCTGCTTTCTCAAGGAGCCTTCAAGAGCTACTTTGTGTGTCCTTGGACAGATAGGTACTTGAGACTTGTCCTTGTTTTTATTTTGCATACACAGTAGAGAGGGACAGTCTGTCATCTAACACAGACTTTACCACCCACATACACAAGGGCATCTTTGGGTGGATTTGTGGAGTAGGAGTTCTGGATAAAAAGAAGGTAAGTTTTCCCCTTGGGCAGACTTTACCAATTACCCCTGTTTACATGCCAAGCCACCCTTTGAGCTGTCTGGCAGGTGGTGTGACCCCTCAGTGAGGTTATTCATGGGACTCAGTTCTACAAGGGACCCTAGAATTTACTTGTTCCCCCATGATCATGATATCCAGGGAAATCACAACCCTGTGAGGTCACCTGATGTCTTAGGGTTTCTTTGCTGTGATGAAACACCATGACCAGAAAGCACGTTGTAGGTGAAAGGGTTTATTGGGCTTTTCCACATCGTAGTCCATGAAGGAAGCCAGGGAACTCAAGCAGGGCAGGAACCTGGAGGCAGGAGCTGATGCAGAGGCCATGGAGGGGTGCTGCTTATTGGCTTGCCCATCATGACTTGCTCCAGCCTGCTTTCTTATAACCCAGGACCACTAGCCCAGGGATGGTACCACCCACAAGGGGCTGAGCCCTTCCCCATCAGTCACTAGGTAAGAAAATGCCCTTTGGCTGGATTTTATGGAGGCATTTTCTTTTCTTTTCTTCTTTTTAATTTTTATTCTCCTCTCGTACAATACATCCCAACTACAGCTTCCCCTCCCTCCACTCTTCCCAGTTCCTTCTCCCCCAGATTCACATCTCTCCCTCCCCTCATTGAAGAACAGGTTTCTGAGGGACATCAACTGAACCCAGCACAACAGGATACAGTCAGACCAGGTGCAAACCCTCACATCAAGGCCAGACAAGGCAACCCAGTGGGAGGAAGAATTCAAAAGCAGGCAAAGGCAAAAGAGGCAAAGACACCTGCCTCTTCCACTGTCAGGAGTCCAACAAAAACACTAAGCCGACATCTGTAACATATACACAGAGGACCTAGCGCAGACCCATGCAGGCTCCACGATTGCCACCTCAGTCTCTGTGAGCCCCTATGAGCCCTGCTTAGTTGATTCAGTGGGCATGCTCTTAAGGTGTCCTCAACCTCTCTGGCTCCCATAGTTCCTCTCCCCTCTCTTCCATGGGTTCCCTGAGCTCCAAGGGGAGGGACTCAATGGAGACCTCCAACCTAGGCTCTCTTGCCACCTAATTTTTGGTTGTGGGTCTCTGCATCTGCTCCCACCAGTTGCCGGAGGAAGCCTCTCCGATGATGACTGGACTAGGCACTAATCTATGATGGCAGAATATTGTTAGGAATAATTTCATTTATCTGTCTGTCTGTCTGTTTTTGCCAGTCGTGTTTGGTTCTACCCTAGGTCTCTGGGCTCTCCAGGGGAGGCTTTTTCTTAATTGACTTTCACTCCTTTCAGATCACTCTAGCTTGTATCAAGTTGGCACAAAACTAGTCAGCACAGGTGGTGACGGGCCAGGGCATGGGTCTTGCTCAGAAAGCATGACAGTTACTCTAGAAGGAGGCTCAGCCCCATGACCCTTGACCTGCCTTCACCCGCCTCGTTCTATGCTGAGGGTTGTCCTCTGTGTTCTGACCCCTTGTGTTCTCACAGATGGCCAGTGCTGCTCGATGCTGTGCTCATGCTGATTTTGAAAATTTGAGAAAGGGGCCAGGAGGTGGGGTGGTGGGCAGAAGCACCAGCTTCAGATGCCTGGTGACCTGAGTTTCAGTCCCAGAACCCACCTAAAAAGCCTGGTGTGCTGACTCAGCTAACCTGTAGTGAGTCTGCAGCAGCAGAGACAAGAGAGGCCCTGCCCACACAAGGCAGAAGGTGAGAGCTGACTCCTGGAAGTTGGCCTCCTATCTCTACATGTGAACATGTACGTGCGTGTGTGCGTGCACACACATCCCCCAAACTTAATTTTTAAATTAGGTAATATGTTTAATACGCATTTTAATAGGTGGTGGTAACTGGGCAGTGTTGTATAACAGCCCTGCTTTGCTTTCCCTGCATCCACAGAGTGCTCAGGGGATCCAGGAGCTTCTGAATGTTGCTAAGCAACACATTCCATATGACTTCTGGAAAGCCACCCCTCTGGTCCTCAAGGCCACAGCTGGTTTGCGCCTGCTGCCGGGAGAAAAGGCCCAGAAGCTGCTGCAAAAGGTGAGCTTAGCCATTTCCCCCCTGGAAGGGGAAAGGGTCACTAAAAACGCTAACCCTGCTGGGCATGATGGTGCACATCTGTCACCAGAGGCCAGTCTGAGCTACAGAGTGAGACATTGTCTCTAAACAATATAGCCACTAACCTTCCAGCTAGTGTCAAGCAGGCAGGACATAGAAGTGTCCTGAAGAGAAAAACCTTGGAATGTTCACAGTATCACAGTTTGGAATCGTCTATATGACATTTAAGAAAACTACTTTGTTTTACAATTGTGATGTGCTCCTGAAGGGTACCCCCGGGTGTGTGAACTGAGCTGGCATCTTAGCCCAAACTCAGATGTGACTGCCCAAGAGACCCTCGGCCTCTTCCCCAGCCCCAGTGCTTCTTGGGGAACCTGGTATCCCCAGACAGCCACTTTGCACTCTATACTGGGGCTACATCCTCAACCCTAGGACGCATTTCTAATTTTCCCACCAAGTTTGGGAAGATCCTTTCTCCCTCAACTTCTAGACTGTTCTTACACTGTTTACCTGCAAGATCGTGGCACAGTACACCTTCTTAGGACACAAGGCAGGTAGGGGTAACTAAGTGTGCCAAAGTTTCTATGTCCTGAGACTCTTTAAAAAATGGAGAAAGAAATATACCTAATTGTTCACACCTTCACCTCCCTCTGCCGGGCTCTGATGGCACATGTCCCTGGATCTGTGCCCCCACCTATGTATACACAGGCCAGGTTTAAGCCCTAACTCAGGGCTTCTTGCCTTTCATCTCTCAACCCAAAGCCGGGCAATGTTTGGGGCCCCTGCGGGCTCAGTGTATTCCATCTCTCTCTAGGCCATCTTTTCTCTCAGAACTCTCCTATCCCCAGCAGTTAAAGATGAGGTACCTGGAGTAGCATGTCTCTTAGCTATCCTATAGATATCAGTCAAGAACACCCCCACAGAAGATCACAGAAGCTTGAAGCAGTTTAATCTCTGCCTCTCAGAACACCGAAGAACCCCTCAGTGTTCTGTCCCAGCCAGCTGAACACACAGTGTCCTGGGAAGCTCCTAATCTTGCTTCTGGAGAAGGAACACATCCTTCTGCCCTGGCAAGGGTGGAGAGTGAGATAATCACTGTGTAGACCAAACTGACCTCAAACTCCAGATCTCCTGCCTCAACCTCCCAAGTTCTGTACAAGTGTACAGCTCCATGCCAGGCTAAGAAGTGTTTCTCTTTGCGTTTAGGTGAAGGAGGTATTCCAGGCATCCCCCTTCCTGGTAGGGGACGACTGTGTTTCCATCATGAATGGCACAGATGAAGGTACAGTAGACAAATGAGCATCTCCTCAGTGCATGTCCCAGTCAGACAAACGACTCTCCGCTGCCGCTGCCCAGACTCCAGGCCTGGAGGCACTGTAGCTACCCTGTCAGGGTCCTGTTCCCAGTTTGTTAAAGACGGGTTCTTATCTTGACCAGCTCCAAACCTGGTACAGATGAAACCTCAGAAAACATCACGCTTTGGGTTTTAAGGACAACTAGAAAATGCCGGTTGCTGCTGTGCTGGGAACATTGTGATTATGTAGCTCATTCTGAAACAGACACTTGAGGTTCCTCCCAGGCCAGTAATTTTCAATATGACCTTAAGAGTGAGCTTGTCTGGAGGGCGGGGGGAACACTGGGTTCTTTGCCTGCCTCCTTCAAAAATGGAAGCTAGTGACAAGGTTCTGAAGGAGACATGGCATTTAGTAATGTGTTCTAGGTTTTTAGTGTGTGCCCAAAGCCCCTGGGTTCTTCAGTAAATACTGCTCCTCTCTAAAGGCTGGGAATGGCAAGCAGTGCCCACCATGCCCCTGAAATCTGGAAATAGGTAGCAGCCCTATGTGTCAAGAGATAAAATGGGATCTGGAGAGACTTGCTACTCTTACAGAAGACCCAGATTCAGTTCCCAGCATCCATATGGTGGCTCATAACCATCCATAATTGGTTCCAGGGGCTCCAACCCCTCTTCTGGCCTCCATGGGCACCAGGCACACACGAAATCCACAGACATATATGCAAGCAGAATACCCATACACAAAAAATACATTAATTTTTTTTTTATTTAAAGGAATTGAAATGTCTGTTCTCTTACAGGTGTTTCAGCATGGATCACTGTCAACTTCCTGACAGGTGCGTGTCTACTGGATGGGAAAGGCTAATGGCTCACCATCCCTAGGAAAGGAGTGCCTGCCAGGCTTCCTGAAGCACACAGGCCCCATTACCATAACACCCAGATTCAGTGTTGCTGGCTTGGAGGCAGACTGGGGTAGCGGCGTATCCAGACAGGTCAGGCGGTGTGAGCCCAGATGTGCGTGTGTTCATAGCTCCTCACGGCCCTTACTTTTCTCTCAGGACAGCCCCCACCCAGCATCCGCTGGGACTTTGACCTGTAGTTTGTTTCTGAGAGAAGCAGCAAATTATACCTAGTCAGGTCTTCAGATACTGGATATGATGTGAGTGCTGGTCACCCTGCCAAAGCGTCTGCCTTGGAAACGGGTCATGAAGAGATGCTTTCAGATTGTTTTCTGAGTGGCCCCTGTACTGGAGAATGGTAGTGTCTGTATATAGAAAGAAAAAAGGGGTTTCCTGGCAGGTCTCACCGATTTGAGGGTAGAAGGACACTGGTGGATAGGTAGGGGATGGCTACCTCAGATGCTTTGGGAGAACAGAATCTGAGATGGGGCTAGTCAAAGAGAATGCCTTGTAGGGAGGACCTGTGTCAGAACAGCCAAGAAGTTGGTGTTCCCTGGGAGGTGAGGCTGGCCTTGCCAGAAGATAGGCCAGTGTGAGCGTTCCTCTCAGTGGTCAGAGTCGTCTGTCATTCACATCAAAGCCACAGCTGGTAGAGCCAGGGCTCTTGGATACTTTTAAGTTGCTATTTTTTAAGTAGCAGCAGCAGCAGCTTCCAGAGCCTCCCTGCTCCCCCACCCCCACCCCACTGCGTCTTCTGACCTCTCTCTGATCTTCCTGCACTCTCATATCCTTCCTAACACTGTCTTCACTCACTGTGATCTAGGCAGTCTGAAAAGCCCAGGAAGCAGCAGTGTGGGTATGCTGGATTTGGGCGGAGGATCCACTCAGATCACCTTCCTCCCACGTGTCGAGGTAACCAGCCCTGCTTGCTTCACCAGGTGTGTGCATCGCAGTCAGGGAGCTGCAGCCACCCAGAGGAGGCCCCTCAGAGAAGGCCCCTTGGCCACTGGAAGGCGCTCCACCCCTCTGAGTTCTCTCACGGATAGCTTCTTAGATTTTAATTACACACTAAAAACCAAATAGAAACCAGCGCAGTGAAATCAAATGATGACTAGAAAGCTTTGGGCTAGAGACTAGACACCTCCCATCCCCCACGAAGTTCCAGGGGCAAGAGTGGACAGTATGGCTCATGGGGTTTGGGGATCTCAGCCTTCTTCAAGATAAGTGTTCTAAAGAGATAGAAACACTTGCATTTAATGGCATCTGCTATTTTAAATACCTCTCGTCACCCACACTGTTTATTAACAATCACATCTTGTTTCTAGTGGATCAGAGTGTGTAAGTAAATGCACCCGTACACACCTAGTAACTGAAGCTGTGGTCCTATTCAGTTTATTAGAGACAGACGCTGGTCTGGTCTGATTGGACTGTGTGTGCCAGAAGGTGCAAGATGCAGCTGGTCCAGTGTTGTCCACCTGTAATCCCAGCACTGTGGAGGATGAGGTTGGAGGATTAGGAGTTCAAAGCTAGCCTGGACAATTTAACAGGACCTTGTCTCAAAACAATGATGATGAGGATGAGGATGTGCTGAGGATGTTGCTCACTGGCTAAGTACCCAGAAGCCCTGGTTTGATCCCTAATATGGAAAGAAAGTCAAAAAAAAGCTTGTAAGGGGAAACACTCTGCATGGTTTGGTTTTTCACCACTTGCTCCTCATTTCATAGCCAAAGACTTAATGGAAAGTTCTTTAAATGTCCCTGTTCTTCCAAATGATTCAGGGAGGAGGGCATGGTCTTCTGGAAAGACCGGGCAACAGTAGCTTCGTGTTCCTCCCCAGGGAACCCTGCAGGCCTCCCCGCCTGGCCACCTGACCGCGCTGCAGATGTTTAACAGGACTTACAAGCTGTATTCCTACAGGTGGGTTTGCCTGCTCCGGGTGCACCGCCCACTGCTGCCTTATGGTGGGACCCTTTCCCCATGTAGATGCCAGATCCCAGAATCCCTTGTGCCAAGTGACTTGTCCTTCCTCTCCTGCTTCTTCTCCTGCATGCTTCATTTTAAATTTCCTGTAAAATCGCTTTCTTCTTTTCTGCTCATTCTGTTCCACTTTGGGGGAGGCTTGGAAAGACTAAGAGGTGAGGAGTTGGCTGCCTACCGGCCACACGGCACTTGCAATAGATCCTTCCTGAACCCCATAAAAACAGATGGAATCTATCTCCTTCACTGCCACGTGCACAGCGTCCATGAGAGCTCATGACAGGCTCCCAGTTCAATGACTTAATGTTTCGGCCTTGGTGGAAGGCTTGTAGAAGAAGCCTTTCTTACTAAGCCCAGGCAGGAGCATGCGTGGCCCAGCCTCACCGGGATTTGTCTCCACAGCTACCTGGGGCTGGGACTGATGTCGGCACGACTGGCTATTCTGGGTGGTGTGGAGGGGAAGCCTGGTGAGTAGAACACTTGCTCCAGGCTCTGTCCTTACTCCCAGTGCCTCTTCCCCTTCTGCTACAAAGCAGAGTATCAGCCATTGCCCTGTTCCCCCCAGCCAGCCTGGATGGGGTGGGCCCAGACCTTATCACAGAGAAGATAGACTATGGGGTGACATGTTTACCTTTGTACAACCTTCTAAGTTACCATTCTTAAAAGAGATACTAGGAGGTTGCTAGAGAGATGGCTCAGTGGGTAGGAGCACCGGCTGCTCTTCTGAAGGACCCAGGTTCGATTCCCAGCACCTCCATGGCAGCTCACAACTGTCTGTAACTCCAGTCCCAGGGGATCTGACACCCTCTGCCAGCCCCTGCAGACACTGCATACATGTGTTATACCCACGTACATGCAGGCAAAACACCCATGTACATAAAATGGGAAACTTTTCATTAAAAAAGGAGAGATAGTAGGGAAATAATTTCTGAACCATGTCACCCTCGTTTAGAATCACCTCGGGTGTCAGCTCTGTCACTGACAGTAACTGAGACAAATGACTAAGAAGTTTGTTCGGCTTATGGTTCTGGAGGTTTAAGTTCCCCATCACTTAAATGTGTTGCCTTTGGGCCTGTGGTGCAGCAGGACATCATGATGGGAGTATGTGGCAGAAGACACTGTCCCCCTGCTGGCAGCAGGAGGCGAAGGAGGGAAAAGGTCAGGCTCCAGTATCCCTTCAAGAACATGCCCTGGTGACCTAACTTCCTCCCCTAGGCTCCACCTATCAAAGGTTTCACCCCCATCTCGGTAGTGCTAAAGGCTGGACACAAGCCTTCAGCACAGAGCTCCTGAGCCTGGTTCATGCTGGGGAGCAGACTCACTCTGTAGCATGGTAGCACCTGGTGGCACCTGTCCTTGCCTTCCTACCAAGCCGTCAGTTACTGCCAGCCTCGGCCATCTGTAAAATTGGGTTGCGACAGTCTCCTCCAAATAGTGTCATTGTGATAACTGGTGAAGTAACATCTGGAACCGCAGATGCCCAGGAGGCATGAGCTGCTGCATTTCACCAGGGCCACAGTCATGTGTCTGGGCAAGTGAGATTGGCTGCCACCCTTGTGATAGAGCAGGGGTTTTCTCCAGCTGGCCCAAGGTCCCCTTGTCCCCCGGCACCCCGTTACAGCCTGTAGCATTCTCTGTCGGGCCCCGACCCAGTCCTCTAAGCTCTGTGTAATGGGCACAGCACTGTTTCCTTCTTCCCTTCATGGTCATCTCTCTATTGCAGCTGAGGATGACAAAGAACTGGTCAGCCCCTGTCTGTCTCCCCAGTTCAGAGGAGAGTGGGAGCATGCTGAGGTCACCTATAGGATTTCAGGACAGAAAGCAGGTAGGTAGCATTGCTGTTCAGGCTCATTGGTAGTCTGCTTCCCCCTGTTCCTTTTCCAGATACCTCTAAAAAGCAGACACCAATACAGACAAGACTGTCCCTTCCCCTAGAGTGCAGGCAACCGAGAGCCGTGGCAGGACTGTGAAGGCTTTTGTTGAGAGCTGGGGCCTCCTCTGGCTACGTCCCTCTTCAGGGTCTCTGCACAAAGTCTCCTTGTCTGTCACCAAACACTTCTTTCCAAATAGCCCAGTTTCCCAACAAAACTCCAGTGAGGAAGGAACTGGCTGCCTTGGGGCCTGAGACAAATGGCCACATTTGGGCTCCTGGCCCAGCAGGCCTGCCTGCTCTGGCCAGTTCTGTGCAGAGAGAAGTGAAGGCTGCTTCCTGCCAGCAGCCCAGGACACATAGCCTCCACCACCCTGTCACTGGCCCTCACCCTGATCTTGTTATTCTGGGTCCTTTGAGTTTCTTCTAGGAGAAATACTGGGCTATTATTCCCAGGCTGGACACAAGACATGTGGCATGTCTGCCTTTGGTGTGTGGTTAGCCTGGTTCACATGGATGCGAGCTGTGTGAGCTATGTGCCTTGGCCTTGCTAACTTTGGCTGGGTGCTTCCTCTTGCCTTTTGCAGTGGGCCTGTATGAGCTGTGTGCCAGCAGAGTGTCAGAAGTCCTCAGAAACAAAGTGCACAGGACGGAAGAGGCCCAGCATGTGGACTTCTACGCTTTCTCCTACTACTATGACCTTGCAGCAAGCTTTGGTCTTATAGGTAAGGGCCAGGTCAGTCTGGGCAAAGGGCCGATGCTGGCCAGTAGTGGCTGTGTTGGTCTGGGTGAAGTGAGTGGGCTGAGGAGGCAATGTGAGAGAGAGGCAGGAAGTTACAAGCCCCCTTTCACGGGTAAGCTAGTTCCTTTGAGCCGGTTAGTAAAATAGAAAGGATCTGCTGTGGACACAGAGCCCGCTAGACTCATTCTCTGTGGTTTACTGCCTGGCTCTGCCCTGTAGCCTCAGCTCAGGAGCCACCTGGGATGGGTGGCCACATGCTCTCTTTCTGAGGAAGAGGTTGGACCTGGCCGGGCGGTGGTGGCGCACGCCTCTAATCCCAGCACTCGGGAGGCAGAGGCAAGTGGATCTCTGTGAGTTCGAGGCCAGCCTGGGCTACAGAGCTAGTCCAGGACAGGCTCCAAAGCTACAGAGAAACCCTGTCTCGGGGAAAAAAAAAAAAAAAAAGGTTGGACCTGCACTGAGGGGCTCATCTAGACCCAAGGACTCAGGGCAGGGTAACCAGTCAGCCAGTGGAGTTTGCTGAGGCTGACAGTGTCTATCTTATCCAACAGATGCAGAGAAAGGAGGCAGCCTTGTAGTCGGAGACTTTGAGACAGCAGCCAAGTATGGTGAGTGGTGCTGCATTGTCAGGGTGACAGGTCAAGGGGGTATGGGAGCAGAAACCCCGTGTGCTTGTGATGGGCACAAGGCCCAGAACTGCTGGGTTTAGTACCTTATTCTATCCGTTAGCTAGTCCTGAGAGGTGTGTAAGGGCAGGGTTCAAAGTGTACTAGCATCACCCAGGCCTAAACCCCAGATACAACCACCCGGAGGAGGGTATCCCCAGATGTGAAGGGCCACAGTTCCAGTGCCTGCCCCAGGACTCTGAGGCACCAGGTCCCTCATCTCAAATCTCTGACACTTTTTCTCTGCTGCCAAAGTAACCCCAAGAGAATCTTCCCTGGAATGGTCACAGCCACATCCTGATGGTCAAATGGCCCTGGGGAGGTAGGGGGTTTTAGGACCGTGGCACCTGCTGAGGAGGTGGCAGCGTCCTGGTGTCTCACTGAGTTGCCTTTCCTCTCCCCGACACCCTTGCTGCAGCCGTCTGGGTCACAGCACCCTAACACCCAAGATTGATGTCATGTCCATATTCAGCTCTTCTGGTTGCTGCTCCCAGTTAGCTATTCAGAGCAGTTAAGCTTTCTGTATTTCTCCACAGGAAGTTTCCCTCCTCTCCCTCTCCCACCCCCCCCCCCATGCCAAAAAACAGGGCGTTTGTATGCCTTCCAGTCACTTCTTGGCTTTTCCCAAGACATTGGGTCTCTGGATGGATTTGCCCCTCTATCAAGAATAGATTTGGGGGGCAGTAAAAATGGTGTAAGGGTGTTTGCTGCACAAGCGTGAGGATCTGAGTTCAAATCCCCAGAATCCACATAAAAAGCGCCTGTGGTTGCCTGTGTCTGCAAAGCCCAGGCTGTGGGGGAGAGGACAGAAGGATCACTGAGGCTTGCCGGCCACCAGTCGAGCTCCAGGTTCAAATGAGAGGCCTTGTCTCAAGGGACTAAGGTAGAGTGATACAGCAGGATACCAGCTGTTTTCCTCTGTCCTCTGTGCCCACACAAGGGCACACACACACACACACACACACACACACACACACACACACACACACACACGAGTAGATTTGGAGTCAGCTTTAGTGTCGTTTTCATGCCTTAGAAAGGCTGGATTCTAGTAATGTTGACATCTAGGAAGTGTCAAGGGTCTCAGATGCAGAGGTATGGCCGAAAGAAGGGGAGGGTAAGACATTCAAGTTTGTCTTGGTCCTGGCGTCTAGGCCTAGTGGAGGTTGGGACTGGCTTCCTGGCTTGCCAGTGGGGTCACTACAGTGCAGTTTGACAGTAAATCAGAAGGGAAGAGCAAGATGGGTACCCACAGCAGGTGGGGTCAGGGTTGCCTCCTCCCCAAACCCAGACTGTCGAGAACAGTGATTCTCAACCTGTGGCTCATGACCCCTTTGATAAACCTCTGTCTCCAAAAAATATTTAATTACGATTCAGAACAGTAGCAAAATTAGCTGAGTGGTGGCACATGCCTTTATTTAATTCTAGCACTTGGGAGACAGAGGCAGGTGGATCTCTGTGAGTTTGAAGCCAGCCTGGTCTACAGAGTGAGTTCCAGGACAGGCTCCAAATCTACACAGAGAAACCCTGTCTCGAAACAACAACAACAACAAAGTAGCAAAGTTACAGTTATGAAGTAGCGGTGAAGATAATATTATGGTTGGGGGTCACTACAACGTGAGGAATGTATTAAAGGGTTGCAGCGTTAGGAAGGCTAAGAACCACCACTGGTCTAGAACATGACTAGGAACGGGCATCTCTCCCAGTATGCCGCACCCTGGAGACACAGCCACCAAGCAGCCCCTTTGCCTGCATGGACCTCACCTACATCAGCCTGCTGCTCCATGAGTTTGGTTTTCCCAGGGACAAGGTGCTGAAGGTAAGCACTGTATCTTGGATTCCACATTCCACTTGTGGGATGGGGTGCTGGGAACTGTTGACCCTGCTGTTTGCATTTTTATCTCCTGCTCCCATCCTTGCTGTGAAGAAACAGCCCAAGGGGTTGGGGATTTAGCTCAGTGGTGGCCCTGGGTTCAATCCTCAGCTCCAAAACAAAACAAAAAACAAACAAAAAGAAACAGCCCAAAACTGTGTATAGCTTCCTCAGCCACGGCCTTCCTCCGCAGATGCACCCAGGCTCTGTAACTCAGGCCTGTGACCTTCTCCTTTCCTTTTCTTTGTCTTTTCAAGCTGGCTCGGAAAATTGACAACGTTGAAACCAGCTGGGCTCTGGGGGCTATTTTTCATTACATCGACTCCCTGAAGAGAGAGAAGATTCCTGCCTTGTAGCAGCCAAGCCCCAGTCCCCACCCTAGCCAGAATTCCAAGGCTCCCAACTCCACGGACCCCTCTGTCCTGGAAGTGACACCCTCCCTGAGGAGCCTGCACCTGGCTGGGACCCTCCTCGGCCTGCGGTTTCATCTCCTGCAGATTGGCCTGGGACATGGCCCATGTACTAGCCCTGCTACACCACACTAGCTGGGGCAGGGCCAGGGTAGGAATGCTGCCTGGCCTGAGGCCATCTCCCTGCCTTGCCTCCAAGTGTGCAGGGAGCCAGGTGGGGCCCAGGGCACAGACTGAGATAGAGATGCAGCCCTGTTCCTATCCCGTCCATCTGCGGGATTGTGGCTGCTTTTGTGTGTTTCTTTCTGTGACATGGGTCTTGTTTTGTCTCCCAGTCCCTGTTCCCTCATGAACTAGGCCTTTCTCTGCTTTCCCAGAGTTGTGGGAGCTGGAGTAGGCTGGCCCAGACACATTACAGTCTCCAGGGGAACACATCTTGAGTGTGTACATCTCCTCCTCAGGATAGACATGAGGTTACTGGAGGTCTACTGTTCCATCTTTGGATGGTATAGCATTAACTGATGTGGGGACACTGAGTAGGAAGAAGGTGGGACAATGCCTCTTTTTGTTTGTTTGTTTGTTTGTTTTTCGAGACAGGGTTTCTCTGTGTAGTTTTGGTGCCTGTCGTGGATCTCGCTCTGTAGATCAGGCTGGCTTCGAACTCACAGAGATCCTCCTGGCTCTGCCTCCCGAGTGCTGGGATTAAAGACGTACGCCACCACCGCCCAGCTGGAACAATGCCTCTTTACAGACCCAGTGTTCCAGCTTTGCAGAGCGTATGGTTATGAGCAGAGCTATAAGAGTATTTAGGGCTGTGCACTCAAGCCCTGCCCTGTGAGCTGTGAGTGCTTTATGTGAAAACTGAGCCCCCTTTCTGGACACAACTGTGTCCCAGGGAATGTATTACTGCTGTGAGCCACTTGCAGACCAGCGGGCGGGTCAGAAAGCTCAGCCCTGGAACCATACTGCCCTCTACCCCGTCCTCCTCACTGGGCTGCAGCTGGCTCCTGTGGTCCCCTCAGTGAATGTACAGTCTATAGCATAAGCTGAGCCGCTGTTGTTCTACTCCAAATAAAGGTTTACAAGGGTTTCTCTCCTTTGCCTCCTGAGTGAGCACCCAGCATTTAAAACCTGCCTGGCAGGTGGTAGCAGTAACCAGCAACAGCAGGCCACCCAAGGCCTGGATTGTTTCAGGGTCCAGGGGCAACCTGTCCCAGCTCTCAGTTGAGCTCCTCCCTCTCCTGAGACATGCATGGTGACAGTTTGACTAGGGACAGCTCTGGGTGCATCATCTCTAGGTCATTCTGGGTTCAACAGTGTTCCCAAAAGGGTCACATGCCTGGGAAAGGACAGTGGGTCCACTGATACCCCAAATGCTCCCGGCCTATGGTCTGGTGTTAATAAGACTGTTACATCTACAGTCTGGTCCCGAGAAACGCCTCCTACCCCCCACCCCTTACACTAAGAATGCCACTTGGACCAGCCAGTGCAGAGGAAAGGGTTCTACAGACCAAGCGGGCAGTGGAGGCTCCAAAGAGCCAGCTCTCACTTCTCTGACACCTTTTCCATGCCGCTCAAGTAGCTCCAAGAGGGTCTGGCCTCTTGATGGTCACATGACCCCGAAGAAGCTGGTCCCTGTACAGCGGAGCCTGCATGGCCGGGCTGTAGCTGATATCTTGGGTGGCTTCTCACTACAGAAACAGTAGCTCCACAGGTGACGGGGGTAGGAGGGGGTCTGGGTAAGACCTGACATTTCCGGGGGGGCGGGGTGGCCAGTGGGACCCCAATTCCAAGGCAGTAGGGAGACCCCAGCAGCAGAGCAAAGTAAGCCTGGTGGTCTCCCTTTAATGAAGCCTTGGAGGGGCTTGTGGCCAGTGTGTATAAGGTATCCAAAAAAGATAAAGTGGGAAGGGGTCTTCCCAGATAAAAAGTCACCTGGGACCAGAGCCCAGAGGTTATTGCCGAGGAGGGCACGGAAAACCCTGTGCTTTCCCACACTGCCACCCACTCCTTGGCAGAGTCTCCACCGCTCACTTTCTTCTGTAGCTAATGGCCTGAATATTTAAAGACCTACAGAGGTGAAGCACCAAATCCACAGGACAGAAATACGGAAGTGGATTCATTGCAGGTAAAGGTTAGTGATCTCACTCATGAAAAAGTAAACAGCTGGATCCCTCCCAAAAGAACACTAATAAACTATGGGATATTCTTAGGCCCAGCAAAATAGGCAAGTCACTCCACTCTTGGCATCCTTCATAATAATAAAGAGGACTTTATTGTCTTTTTTTAAAATAGCTGCATCACTCTGGCCTGTAGGCCTGTGCGCCTTGCCGAGTCCATCCAACACATCCCAAGCACCTCCTGCCGTGCCCCTGCCCTACACTGCTCCTACATGGCAGAGACCCTGGCTGCATGCTGTGGGAGGTGGTGACACTCCCACATCCAGATGGCAGGACCTCAGACTGTCCTACCCACAGGCCCGGATATGTGGGCCATCTTGACACTGTCCGGTCAAGGACATTAGCATTTTAAATTGGAGTGGACATCGCCAGATTTTTACCCCGCAGGTAACTGGTGCTAGCTTCCCTCACCAGCACAGCAACTCCCCACAGTTTGATGTTTGCCATTCTGGCAGACTGTAAAATGAGACTGATGGTTCCTGTAATCTATCTTTGTATCTAAGTGCCAGTTGTGTTTCCTGTGGAACATCTGTTAAGATCTACCATTTTCCAAGAACACTGGTCATTTTTTCCCCTGATTTTAGGATCTTTATTAAGGAGATAGCCCATTGTGATAAGATGATCAATTTTTTTTTCTCCACTCCCTTTTGACCCTATGGTAGCTTTTTAGTGTATAAACTGATCAAATCTATATTTACATACAAATTTATCATGTGGCTTCTAGACTTTGTGTCACGAGTACAGAGGCTTCCTCACTTAAACAGTTTTAAAGTCCTGGGGTTGGGGGTGTGGTGCACTGGCAGCATGACCCTGAATTCAACCCCCAGCACCACAGACTAACCAAATGGACTTTTTATAGTTTTAGTTTTTCCATTAATTAAGAGCTCGAAGCTTTTGGATACTTTCAAATGCAAGAAGTCATTGTGATCTACTCATTTTTAGAACCATTTCAGAGTCCTTGGAAGGGTGAGTTCAGGCTAACAATACTGTCTGAGGTAAAGACAGAGACAGCTCCAGGATGGCACTTTGCAAAGCTTGGCAGTCGGAGTGGTATCAGCAGCCATCACCCCAGGCAGGACCTTGGGAAAAGACTTGGTGTGAGGGTTCCAGTCACAGCATGCTTGTGGGACTCGTTTGGAGACATTGAAATGTGAGGAATGCTTGAAACAGTTGGAGATGACTTTGAAAAGCTTTGGGTTGGGTTGGAAGATGACAGGTGGCCAGCATGACCTGAGGACTTGTGTCTTTCCAGGGGCCAGGTTCTGGCATAGTGCCAGGAAGGGGGGGGGCACAAGGGAAGCTGCTTTCAGGTTTTGAAATAAGAACAAAAAGTGTTTTTCCTGGGGCTGGAGACTCTGCTACGTGATTAAGAGCATGTGTTGTTCTTGCAGAGGACATGGATTCAGTTTCCAGCATCTATCTACAGGACAGCTTACAACTTTCTGTAACTCCAGTTCCAGGAGATCTAACACGCTTTTCTGACCTCTGTAGGCACTAAGTATGCATGTGGTGCAGGTACATTCATGCAACCAAAACAGTCATGCACATAAAATTAAATAAATAATAAAAAGACATTCTTCCTCTCAAGAAATAATGCCTCCTGTGAGCAGGGATTCTGCAAAGGGTGCAGAATTAGAATCAGGACTTCCAGCTAGGTGGTAGTGGAACACACCTTTAATCCCAACACTCAGAAGGCAGAGGCAGGTGGATCTCTGTAAGTTTAAGGGCAGCCTGGTCTACAGAGCAAGTTCTGGGACAGCCAAGGCTGCACAGAGAAACCCTATCTCAAAAATAAAAAAATCAGGAATTCCAATGTCTTCACTTTCAAGATTCTTAGATTTGCCTTGAAAATCATGGACAAGTGTCTTGGTCTGTTTTCAGCTACTGTAGCAGAAGACTACAACCTGGATAATTTACACTGAGCAGAAATGCCTTTGGCTCATAGTTCTGGAAGTTACAAAGTCCAAGACCATGGTACAGGCCTGTGGCGGGGACCCTCATGCTATGTCTGTGGTAAAGAAGCAGGATGGCAAGAGAAGGCCATAGGAAAAGCAAAGGGGGTCCAACTTGTACTCTTGGGTGTGTGTGTGTGTGTGTGTGTGTGTGTGTGTGTCTGTGTGTGTCTGTGTTGTATACACGTGTGGGTATGCTCATCTGTGTGTGCACATGAAGTGAGAGAGGTTGACTTCAAGTATCTTCTATCCTTTTTTAAAAAAGCAAGCTCACTGTCTCTTACTGGACCAAGAGCTTGATTTCCTGGGAAATCACTCGTCTCTGCCAACAAAATCCCATTCCTGTGCCCGGCCCTGGAGTTCCAGACACGTACCTACTACCATGCTTGGCTTTTGCTTGGGTGTAGGGCAATTTGAACTCAAGCCCTCATGCTTAACAGCAAGCACTTCACCCACTGAGTCCCATCCCCCAAGTTGCACTCCTGACGCTGGAGAAAACTGACCTACTCTCCTGATAGTCACCTCAGTTTGCTCACAAGAGGGCCAGTCCCCTTTGATTGGGGCTCCACCTCCTCGCACTGGCGCATCAGAAATCACGTTTCCAATGCAGTCATAACCCCAGGGAGCACACTACATCTCTTCTGCGATTAAGTTAGAATAGCAGTGGCTTTGGTTAATGAGTGCGTACTGTGCTAAGCATTACATTAACTACATCTTGTGTGGTCACTAGGGTCACAAGCCACACAACTAGCCCTCTCATTGACACTGGCAAGCTGGGCCTTAAGGAGCTCAAAGGATTCTCTAGGGCCTAGTGAGTGAGACACAGGCCCAAAGTCTTCTCTTCTTACCCTAAGCTAATGTGCTATCTCATTCCTTGTGGGGGGAGCATCACCGTAGTGTTCCTGGTCACCCCAGACCCACACCCCACAGGCTGGGCTCCACCCTAAAGAGTCAGTCATAGTTGTAATGTGTTCTGCGATGCTTAGGGAAATAGACATAATGAGAAGCAACATCTCTAGGCTGCCCCTTTATCACCCAACAACCTTTAGTCCTTTGCTGTGTGGTTGATTGTAGAGATAAGGGTTTCTATGGAAGAGGGTCAGTGCTGCCTTGTAAATCCTAGTGTGAGCTGCGTGGTTTACATAGTTCCCCCTATAAGGCTGTCCCCAGTAGCAGTCTGAAAGGTCTGAAGAGTGCCGAGCATGAGCATGCATGATCTTGTTCTCCGGCTGAGCCACCTCCATCCCCTGATAAGGTAGGTCCCATGGTACAGAGCTAGGCAGGGGGGTGTCTGCTGTGCTGGGGGAGCTCTGAAAAGTCGGCTTCAGGGTTGGAACCCATCCAGGGAGGACAGCTCAGGGTCAAACAGCTTTGCAAAACCAAGTGCCAAAGCTCAGAGGCCTGCCAGGACTTGTTTTTAAGGCAAGAGAGAGATGTGGGGGTAAAAATAAGGGGTTTGAACTTTCTGAGGAGTAGGAGATTACAAAGGATATTTACTTTCTAAGATTGGGGGACACATACTAGACAAGCACTCTACCACTAAGCCATAATCCCAGACCTTTGAAGGACCTTTATTTTTTTAGTGAGTACTTTAGGCCTGGGGAGATGGCTCACTGGTCAAGAGCGTGACTGCCCTTCCAGGACCAGCTGTGAATCCCACACCCACTCGGCAGTTCACAGCTATCTATACGTCCAGTCCCAGGGCATCTGATACCCTCTTCTGGCCTCTGAACACCAGGCATGCATGTGGTGTACAGACATACAGACAAGCAAAATACCCGTAAAATAAAAGGAGCACGTTGGAATGTAATTCAGCCTTTAAAAGAAATGAAATTCTAGGGCTGTGGTTAAATCCATGGGGTAAAGCTGTCTAGCATGCAGAGAAAGGCCCTAGGTTTAATTTTTAGCACAGTGGTGGAAAGAGGGACTAGATACAAAAGATTACATTACACTTAAATTATAATGATGGCACAACTCTGTAATACACTAAAACCGCCTTGAATTGTGTACTTTACACTGGTAGCTTATGATAGGTGAACTACATCTCAGTAAAGCAGTTTGGAAAAAAAACGGAAGCATGAGTCTGGGAATGAAATTCAGGGGCTTCCACAGGATCTGTGAAGCCCTGTGTTCCTGGTACAACACTGCCCAAGGAATCATAAACAACAGGTTTCTCTTGGGGCGGGTCTCTCCAGCCAAGCCTGACCACATACTTTCTTTTGTTCTTAACTCAGCAGATGCTCTCTTTCAACCCGCAGGCCTTTTTCAGACCTGCAGTCTCACTAACGCTTGAGAGAAGAGCCAGGCCAGCTAGCTAGCTGGGGTATCCTGAGGGGGTGGGGGGCGCTCAATTGAGAAAAGTCTGCCCAGAAGAATGAAGGAGATGAAATCCCTGATGGATCATGGGGGGCCTTGCCTCCTTGCCCTGCCTGGCATTTCCTTGTAGGGCTCTCTGCTCTTCTGCTTGTCAGTGGGCGCTCCCCGGCAGAGCTCCACCCAAACCAAACAGCCAGGGTTCAGCAGCAAAGCAAACAGACTTTTGGCAGGAAGTCTTCCCTGCCTTCCCTTCTTAGACACAGCTCCATGTTTGGCTCCATCTCCGCTGAACTTGCTCTGCATGAAATGACACTCAGTGGGAACTTGGGGCTGTTCTGGGGGCTCACTCTCAGCCACAGCTGCCCGCTTGGTAGCGGCTGTTTCTAGCCTTTTACCAGTCCGGCCGATTTCCCTTCATTAGATAGCATTTTCATATAGTAAAATGCGCAGATCTTAAAACTGCTACTTCAGTGATTTTGTGAAATGATTGTCCTTGTGTCATTCACAACCCTAAAACATACAGAACACGTCTGTCACCCCAGAGAGTTTCACTCAGTGTCCTGGCAACCATTTTCATCACAACACACATCTATTTTGGGTTCTGGGGATTGAACATGTGTTACTGAGCTACACCTCTAGCCTCTTTATGACACCTGTTTGTGCCAGCCCTCCAATGTCACATGACTGGAATCACACAGTATATGTTCTACTTATCCAGCTTTGTGTGTTTTTTTGAAGACAAGGTCTTGCCATCCTTGGCTGGCCTGAAACTTGCTATGTAGTCCAGGCTGGCCTCCAACTCAGATTCACCTGCCTCTCCCTCCAGAGTGTTAGGATTAAAGGCGTGAGTCTCACACATCAGAACCCCCACCACCTTTGGCTCAGTGTCTGCCTTCAGTTACCACCTGCCCAGCCCCTGTCCTGCCGTTCCATGCCCAGCCACAGGGCTTGGGAGTGGGCTACAGAGAGTGGGGTTGGACAATGGCCTTTGCTAGGAGATGTTCCTTTGCAGGAAGAGTCTAGGCTTGGAGCTCCCCTGAGGAAGTGGGGGACCTGCAGCTCACGCAGGGTATCTCTAATGGGGGACATCCAAAGACAGGGGAGGCTGGGAGGAAACCAAAGCAGCAGCTGAGGGTGGCACCCAGAGAGACTCCAGCATAGATCAATACTCCTGGGATACTGCCATCTGCAACAGGTTTCTCAGTCACTTTGGGAACAAGGTGAGCCCACAAGCTGACTGTGGCTTACAGCTAAGGACCACCAAGCAGAACATCTGAAACCTAAGAAGTAGTCCAAGAGATTTTCACACCTCAAATGTACCTACCCCAAGGTTCATGTATGCTGACATCTGACAGAGCGTCACGAGCAGCAGCAGAACTCTGGGCATGCTCTTCTGAGCTGGCCTCTACCACACAGCACTACTCATCTGCACTAGTGGGAATGGCTGTGGATGTCTTGTGGCTATGCGGTTATGTCCCAATTTATGTGCCCATTCAAGTATTCATGGACATTCACATACTGTTAGTAGCGTTCTTGCACGTGACTTCAGGTGGACATAAGCATTTTTATTGGATGTTTTCTTTGGAGTAGAAAGGTCAGAAAGAAAGGATAATTTTACTTTTGTGTACACGGCCAGCTTCTCGAGTGTTTGTATGTAAAGAGTTTTACTGCTGTAGAAACTGAAGAGACTAGGATGCACCCTGAGTCAGCAGTCAATACTGAAGTCAAGGACATTCCAGTGATGTTAGAGTGTGCAACCCAAGGGGTTCCCGGTCATTTCACAGATGTTCTGGTATTATAGAAGAAAACTTAAAGATGCTTCTCCATTTGCTCTTATCTGGCTGGAAAAAAAATCCTGATTCTGATGTGAGGCAGAGTGGCACTTACTGATGATTCCCCTGTACTCAGATGGTGAAAGTGGGAAGACTGAGTTTGAAGCCAGCCTAGAGAATACAGCAGCATCCTGTCTCAAGCCCAGGGCAAATGCCTAGCCTGTGGAGAGCACTGTGTTCAGTTCTGGCACTGAGGAAACAAAAGTCACTGCTGTTGAGGAAATGCAGCCAATCATTACCTGCTGCAAGCCGCAAAAATATACAAAGTAGGATTTTAGCCGATTATGACAAAGCTAATACCTGGAAGAAGCCAAGGGCCTTCCAGAGGTCAGGCTGAGGCTCTAGGAGCCTTGGTGATATTTGGCTTTTGATTATCAGCCGTTTTCTGCTATGAGTTTCTTGTGTGCTGTTGTAACTTTTCCATCATTTACTGGGCACCATTTCCCCTCTACTAAAGGAATTTTAGATAACCTGCGCTGACAGCTAAGCACAGTCAGAACCCCAGTTCAAGCCTCCCTGTAATTATCATCATTGGCAGCATCCGGCCAGGTCCATCCCCAGATGGAGGAAAGCACCTTATCAGAGATACCTCTGTACTCTGTACTTAAGAACAGACTTAAGCATCCAGGCTACCCATTTGAGAAGGCCTGGCGGATATGCCATTTAAGCTTAACTTCCTCCTTTCCCAAACCTTACCTCTAGTTCCCGATCTCCCTTCAACTATCACCGGAGGTATCGAGCTGTACACAGGTTGCCTAGCAACTGAACACACCTTCCCCTACCCTGCAGATAAATGGCAGATAGCTTGAACAGATAGGAGCCACAGGAAAAAGGAAGGCAGTTTTATTTACTCCCACTGACCTAGCAACTTACAGATTCTTAACATTTTCTACCAATCACACTTAAGATTATAGTTGAGCACATAATGTCCCTCTTCTTAGATATTACCCAAATTTAGACTTTAGTTAATTCATTAGTCACTTCCCTTCTGGGTTGCAAATGATAATTAACAATTACTGCCCCTCTATGTGATTCTTATCACCTCTCCATTTGACCCTGGAAGCCTGGTGGTCACTGCCGGAGGAAAATTCTTCCCTACCTTTATGACCCAGTAGAATTCAAGCCTGGTGATCTTGCTCAACCAGGGGATTGCTATTGCTTGGGTTTATAACTGGACTCCTGATAGGACAGAGAGATGGAGAAAGAGGGATAAGGAGGATTTTGACGAGAGAGAACGTGTGGACGAGATGGAAGATGAGGAAGAGTCAGATGGGGAAGTACTAGCTGGGTAAGAACAAGATGAAAAGGACCTAGATGAAGCAGAATTAAGATAAAACTTAGAGGGAGCAGTAGATGAATATAGGGAGAAATCAGGCAAGAAAGGAGCTAGGCATGAGAACAGAATAAATAGAAGCTGTGTAGAGAGAGAACTCACGCAGAATGATAAAGTGTATGGACTAAGGAGTTTGGTGTACATAGATTAATTTCTTTTCATCAAAGATTAATTATCAGCTGGTTGTAGATTCTCCCTGGTCCCTGGGAGGGGACTATCGAGGGGCTGGACCCCTATAGTTCCCAATAATTACCAGTTCCCACTAGCTTTCCTGAATGTGGGTTATAATGGTAATGGTTTTCTAGATGGCTTTTCAGAGACTTGAAGGCCACTTGTATAGTAATTTATTTTGGATAAAATATTCCATCTTCTAACGCTCATCCCTAAGTGGGATGTCTATACATCACACCCCTCCCTCCAAGGCTTAGGAGTCATCGTGGGAGAGGGGGTGGAAAGACTGTGGGCACCAGAGATGGTGGATGACTAGAAGGAAACTGGTTTGGGGACACCGCAGGAAAGCTGCACAGACAAACTCACAGCAGCTGTCACAGCACACAGAAGCTTGGCACCAGCCCAAACCGGACAAAATCCCAGCATGGAGAGGGAAGGTGGGCACAAAACCCTAGCCCTAGCTGAGGAGTTCTTGGCAATTGATAGCTTCTGAGAAAGGCAGTTTTCTGTAAGGTTGTGGTCCCTGGGAGGTTGGTGGTACTGAAGTGGAAGACCAGTAGTGGATATGGGCTGCCCAAACTGGACTTAATGGGTTAAAAAAGAAAAAAAGACACAAATTTGGGTGGGTAGGGAGAGGTGGGAGGTCTGGGAAGAATTTGGAAAGGAGGCAGAATATGATCAAAAGACATTGTATGGAAATTTCAAAGAACAAAAAACATTGCAAATAAAGAGTTCAGACTTGGAAGGAAGCTGTTTAAGTAGTCAGCCTTTAATTCCAGCACTCAGGTCAGTATCTGTGAGAAAGGCCAGAGTGATCTATTTCTCTCTCTTTCTCTTTTTTTTTTTTTTAATTTTCCGGAGCTGAGAACCGAACCCAGGGCCTTATGCTTGCTAGGTAAGCGCTCTACCACTGAGCTAAACCCCCAACCCCAAGACTCTCTCTCAAAAACAACAAACAAACAAACAAAGCCGGAACTCAGGAAGTAAACAATTTCCTCAGTAGCCTCAGGAAATCCTTGAAACTGACCAGATTCCCTAGGCTTCCTCTCCAAGCTTTAGTAAGCCGTAAGGACTGCTGAAAGCTACTCCCAGATAGTCCAGGCTGCCTGGAAGAAGCAGACCTGTCAAGCCACCTGGAAGAGGCTCGGGCCAATGAAGCTGCCTGGAAGAGACACTCTCCGATCTGTTGGGCTGTCAGTGGCTTGTAAAGTGTGCTCCAGGTTTCCAGCGTTCTGGAGTGTTGTCACTCAGGCTGGAGGTAGTTTAGCTGGTGCAGCTGTCTTTGAGTCATTTCCGCTCCTGTAAGTAATCCCAATAAAACTTCCTGTTTCACCGTGTTGGACTTTGGTGGTATCCTTACTTTAGCCGTCACCAGCTCCCTATTTGTGTAAGCAGACACTTGTTCATGACTCCTCAGGCTAGTGTCACACAATACCACTTTTTCTGACACTTCACTTG
>CABHPQ010163336.1:613-41942 GCA_902168405.1 Peromyscus aztecus | reverse complement strand
GAGGAGGACCCCCAGCTACACACTTCATGCATTCAAAGGACTCTGCACAAATTGACTCAAGTCAATTACAGAGTGAGGCTTGTCTGGAGTAAGAACAACTCAGCTTCGACTTTAAAAACATTTCTGCTGGCGAGGGGGAGTAGACTGCCTGGCGAGTACAAAGGTGCAATCTCCAGCACCCAAAACTAAATAAAAATAGTACTAAAATAAAACCGACAAAACAGAAGAGACTTCAGCCCCAGAATAGGTAACCGCAGAGGCCACAGGCCTGGAATAAGTTACGAGGATGACTGGAGTAGGGAGCAGGAGCAGTCACCCATCAACAGGACGGCTCCGGAGGAGCAGCAAATGCTTCTGAGTGGCAATCCCTGGCTTCTTCCAGCAGTGATTCTTCCAGAGGTCACTCTATAAAACAGCTGTATCTCAACGTCGCAGAGGGCAATGCCTCGGCTATGGAGTCCAACCGTGAACAGGGGAAGGATGAACTCCGTCTCTTGTTGGTTCTAGGAGGCTAGACTACCCGGAGTCTTGGCTAAGCACACCCATCTGGAAGGCGGCTGTGTTGGGAAGCATGGTCAAGTTTAAAGGGAGTTATTTAGAGCAGGGTTTCTCTACACTGGCAGGACTGAAATGGACAGTTCCTGTTTCAAGACTTAATCCTGCAAAGGTATTTAGTGACCTCCCTGACCTGTACCCACTAGATACCAGCAGAACCTGGCCCAGAAAAGCACCCAGAAGACAGGTGACTCGGAATGATGTCATCATACCACTTATATTTTAACTTTAAATTTTAAAGGAGGGGCTGGGGTTGCAGCTCACTTGGTAGAGTGCTTGCTTAGCATACATAAAGCTCTGGGTTCCAGTCCCAGCAGCGCACAAAACATGACGTGGTGGCCCAAGCCTGTGATCTTCGCATTTGGAAGGGAAAGGAAGGCAGACCAGAAGTTCAGGTCATCCTTACAGACAGTGTCTGCTGGAGCCCAGGTTGGCCTCAAACTCACAATGTAGCCAAGGATAATCTTAAATTTTTGATCCTCCTACCTCTACCTCCTCAGGACTGGGATTACAGGTGTGCATCACCACAACCAGTTTTTGCAATACTGCGGGCTGAACCTAGGGCCTCCTGCAAGCTAGGCAAGTGCTCTATCAGACCAGCTACATCCTGGACCTAAAAGCCTAATTTTAACAGTACATGGGCTCTCTGTGATTTTCACTCTGCTCTGTGTGTTCCACTAAAGTAGCTGCTAACAACTAAGAATGGGGACCACATTAAAGTACTTCCTACAATACTAAAATCATTAAGCCAAGGAAGTGTTCTGCTCCAAAACCCTTATTCGTTTATTTTATGTAGGCACACAAATACATTTATGTATGACCTCTTACGAGAGGCAATCCAAATCCCCACCTCTGAATTTACTATTCTTGAAAGAGTTGAGACCTGCAGTAATAAAGCCCTGGCCTTGCTAGTCTCAGAGAAGTTAACAAAGTGGTTCTGTCCACTAGAGGGAGTCCGGCTTATGCTGTTTCGTAAACAAATAAGCTAGAGAGAGAAACCTCTGTAGATGTGTAGGCTGTGTGTGTGCTGAACGCAGGTGGCATGGGGCCGAGGACTGGGAAATAGTAAAACTCCAGAGCTGGCTCTCTGCCTGCAAGGTCACCTTATGGTAGGAGGGAAAAACAGACCACAATTGAAAGTGTTTCCTTTCCCTGTGCAGAATAAATGAAAAGAGGCTGCAGACCTCAGAGGGAGTAAGGGAGGGTGGGCCAGGGAAGACTCACAGGGGTGGGGAAGGAAAATAATGTGATTATAGTCAACTGAAAAATTTAAAAATTATTTCAAACAATAAAAATTTTAAGCCAGGAGGTGGTGGAGCACACCTTTAATCCCAGCACTCAGGAGGCAGAGACAGGCAGATCTCCGAGTTTGAGGCCAGCCTGGTCTACAAAGCGAGTTCCAGGACAGCTAGGACTGTTACACAGAGAAACCTTGTCTTGAAAAACAAAACAAAAACAATAACAACAAAAAATTTTAGAATAAAAATCCACAAGAATCAAGGTCTTTCTTTAACTGCAAGCTCCTACAGTACATGAATTAAGATTATCATTTCTTCTGAGGTTTTGGTTGGGAGCCTTGATCTTTAATGGCTAAGCTATCATTCCAACCCTGATTTTTATTTTTCTAAAATTAATTTTTAAGATACATCTTTCAAGCACTTGTCTTTAAGCCCAGCACTCAGGGGGCAGAGGAGATAGATCTATCTCTGTGAGTTCTAGGACAGCCTGGTCTATATAGTGAGTTCTAGGACAGCCAGGACTACATAGAGACCCTGTCTCAAAAAAAGAAAAAAAAAAATTAAAAAATGTCTTTCAAAATGTAGGGAGTCAACATTTGAGTATATTAATGAATAAAAGGATAAACCAAAATATAAAAAATATATAAAAAATACAATTGATACATGAAAAGGCATTATCCTAGTTCAGGCAGTCTGAAAAAAGCAATCCACACATTTTTGCAAAAGCCAGTAAGATTTCTTTGGATATAACAAAAACAGTTCTTTCCTCCCAGTCAGAGTTCCTAGGTTCTGATCTTAAGTATTATCTGAATCATCAATTAATTGCTGCTAAGCACAAGACAAAAATGCAGCATCATTATCTAAAAGTCTTAAGTCATTTAACAGTTCATTAAACTGGGGACCATCGAGAAAGTTCAGTGTGTAAAAGCACTTGTCACATAAGACTGGCAGGGAAAAGCTAGATGTGGGGAATCAAACCCATAATCCCAGCCTTCCCACATGGAGATGAGAGGTGGAGACAGAATCACTTGGAAGCTCCCGGGCCAACCAGTCTGGAGTGTGCTGAGCCTCAGAAACAAGGAAAAAAAAAAAAAAAAAAAATTCTGCCTGAACCACGTGGAGAACCGACTACCAAAAGCTGTCTTCTGACCTCCACACATGCACCACGGTGCAGGCATGCCTACACCAGTGACCCACACTCTCATATACACACCATACAACACACACACACTAAAAATAACAAAATAAAAACACATGGGCTGGAGAGATGGCTCAGGGGTAAGAGACTTGCTGTGCAAGCATGAGACCTGTACACACACACACACACACACACACACATACACACTCACTCACTCACTCACTCACTCACTCACTCACTAAGTCAAGCTAGGGGATACAATCTAATGATAGGACACTTACCAGCATGCACAAGGTTCTAGATTCACTCCCTAAAACTGGACTTTAAAGTTCATTAAAGCAAGTCGGCTGGGGTGGCTTTTACCTGAAATCCAGCACTCAGAGACTGAAGCAGGAGGTTACCATGAGTTTGAGGTCAGCCTGGGCTACACAGTGAGTTTCTGTCTACAAAGTAAGACTTGTCTCTAAAACCGGAAATAAATTAAAAAATAAAAATAAGGTTTATTAAATCAATGCTCAAAAGAACCATGCATAAATGCTTTCAAGGTAGTTCTAAAACAAACTCTTGACCATTAATTATTAAAGTGGTTCTTGAAACTGGGACAAATTGGCTATTTTCAAAATATCCATTTTTTGTGAGGGAGAGGATGACAGAGTTTCACTATGTAGCCCTAACTAGCCTGAAACTCCCTGTATAGTCCAGGCTGGTTACAAAATTCACAGCGATCTGTCTGCCTCTGCCTCCCCAGGTGCTGGTATTAAAACAAGCCTGACTTAAACATTCTTGCAATTATAAAAAAAATAATGATATACTGTAGAAAATGCAAATAAGCTTAGAGATGAAACAAATGTAATCACTTTTTTGGGGGGGGCGGTGTTTTGGTTTGTTTGTTTGGTTTTGTTTTTTGAGGCAGGGTCTCACTATGTAACTCTGGCTGTCCCAGACTTCACTATGTAGACTAGGCTAGCCTGGAACTCAGAGATATCCACCTGCCTCTGCCTCTGCCTCTGGAGTGCTGGAGTTAAAGGGGTGCACCACCATGCCCAGCTCAAAATTACAATCATTTTCAATCTCACTATCCAGACTGAACTGCAGCATATGCACACATAACCTTCTGTGGTGTTTTGTTTTGTTTTGTTTTTCTATGCATAATCATAATATTTTTGTTTGTTTTTTTCCCTTTGGTGTGGGGGTAGGTGGGCACTGTAGGGGATCAAACCCAGGCCTCCACCATGCCAGGCAAGCTCCGCACCACTGTTTTACAGTCACAACCCTTTTATGAGAGGTCTAACTGATATTGCCTGGCTGGCCTCAGACTCAAGGCAAGCCTCCTGCTTCATCCTTCTGAGCGCTGGGATTACAGGTATGTGCCACTACACCTGGCCTCCCATCTATGCTCCTGGTCTATAAAAGCTGAATCTTCTTAACTATCTGTTTTCACATCATATCCCTTTACACATACATTCTTAGATGCAAATCTACACAAATATGAGAAACCTTAAATGGCTGAATATTTCATTGTATGTACTATGCTGCAATTAATCCACTTAAACTTCCAGTAAATGTTAAAGCATCTCTTACTACTGATGCTGCTCACTATGAAAGACCCTTTAAAGGGGCCCCTCTTCCCATCCAGCTCTCTCCTTCCACCATGTGGGTCCCAGGTCAGACTCAGGTCACGACACATCGAAGCAGGTGCCTGTTGAGCCATCTCACATGGCCCTCTCTTCCTATTTGGTATTGCCACAGAAGCAGCTGTGACACCGATGTCCTCAGATAAGCCACACTGAAAAAAAGACCATCTATACAACCTAGAAAAAAGCTGCCAGTGACCTGAGCTGTGCACTGCAGGGGCCCTGTCTTGTCTGTCACACGCTCTGTGTCGCCTTCTCTCAGGCCTCCATGCATCTCTCACCGAATCCTCCATCCCCCTCCCTTGTCTCATACGCATCTTTCCTAGTCTAGCATCCTGACTGTGGGTGTTGGGTGGGGGGCTTCCCAAACAACTCTCAACCCCCAACTGGTATTTCAAAAACACAGGAGCCTTTATTTTGACAATTAAACTCCTGTTACTGCAGAAACTCTGTCCAACTCCACTTCCAGGGCTGGAAGCAAGCAGGCTTGTTGCAATGTTTGGATTTAAAAAAAACAATGCATGTTTTCCCTCTGCCTCAGAAACATGGATTATTCTAGGGGTTAATGGCTTAATTCTTTATTATCTTCTCCATCGACATTCATCACAAGACACCCTTCCCAGGAAGGCAAGAATGAGAGATTATTGTCAAAGAGAATGAATGAGACAATGTAAGTTCTGTTCTTCTGACCTGACAATGTGACCGAGGCAGGGGCTCTGGGACTGGGGAGGGCTTTAGCAATCCTCCACCAGCCTTGGCTCAGCTGCCATCTTCTGCTGTGGAACGACAAACCTGGCTTGGGATCCTTGCGTCCCAAACTCCTCACCGTTGGGAGTACAAGGGAGTGGAGGCACACAAGCTAAAAAGACACACCCTTAGTAAACCCCTTAGGTGCAACTCCTGGCTGTGCTTTCCTGTCTCAGGTATTCCCAAGGCTGGAGGCATGATGAGGTTTGTTTTGTTTTGTTTTGTTTTGTTTTGTTTCGTTTTCCCCCTTAAGATAGGACTGTGATGAGCATGAGGTACCATCTCACCCTGCCATCTGCACCAGCAGCTCGGGACACATCTAAGCTGCTTACCTGTCTGGTCACCAGTCGGGGGTCTATGGGAACTGTGAGTCATGCCATTGGTGCACCAAGGCAGTGACCCTCCAGTCCTGGGGAATGCTGCTCTGTCCCCGGGCACTACACCTCCATGGAGGTGTTTAAGGAAGGCAGGTAGACCACTGTGAGTTCGAGGCCAGCTGGGTCTACATAGCAAGTTCTAAGACAGCCAGGGCTACACACAGACACTTTCTTTAAAAAAAAAAAAAAAAAACAATAAAAAAAAAAAAAGAAGAAGAAGAAGAAGAAGAAGAAGAAGAAGAAGAAGAAGAAGAAAAGGCCACAGAAAAAACCAGAACTCCTCTGGAGTTCAAAGAGTTGTTCCACCCACCAGCTCATGCTAGGCTTTGGAGTGGAGGAGTTTCTGGAAGTTGCTGGAGGTCAAGGGAAGGGCAAGGGTTTCTTTGTAACACTCTTTCCTCCCCATTTACAACTAATAAAACAGGGACAGAAGGAATTTCAAATCCAAGATGTCATTCCAGAGAACACCCCAGGGTCCCCAAAGCCAGACTCACTCTGCAGCCACTATTTGGGGGATGGGTTCGTCCAGGAGCTCCCAGCTGTGCAGGATCCAGTAGCAGAGCCAGGGGCGGCTGGCGTCCAGACACTGAGAAGGACGAGGAGAAAACACACCCTTTATTCAGTCACTCCAAGATCCTGTGGACAAGGCTTTATCTGTCTCAGTCCCTACGGCCGGCTGAGCAAGGGGAGGAGGTACCCTTGGACAACAATCAGTAAATGAAGGATGTTTTGCTTTGTGGCCTTAACCAGGAGATGAAATGTCCCTCTGTGACAAAAGGATAATAGGAAACAAGTCTCGAACCCAATGGGTCCCTTCCCTGCAGGTGGCCAAGCAAGTCGGAGTGAAAACTTACACACAGGGAAGTTAAATGCTGCCGTTTTCCCAGGAAACACATAATCTTCTTGAATTCACTCATTTACAGATTCAGCAAATACTTGGTATCTACGTGTATCAAGCATTATAGACATTGGGGCATGGTAACAATGGAAACTGGTTCTGCGTCTTGGGGTGACTATCTTAGAGAAAGAGGCTGTAGACACTAAGCCTAAGTTGCCCCATGTCTTTCTGGAACAAGGCGAACCTATGTACATACACCTGTTAAGGTGCTGCCGTGAACAGAAATAGCACTGAGGACCTGGAGGAGGAGGAGGGTGGATGGAGACTGGGCAAAGGCTTCTGAAGGTGATGTGTGGACAGACCTTGATCCTACTTCAAGTCACATACGGTGCTGAGCACCCCACGTTGGACAGGGGAGGTGGTGGTGCCAGCCACCAGTTCTACTTAAAGTAAAGGAGGTCTAGGGAGACCAGTTTTTTCCAGATTAAAGGAAGCAAATGTCAGAGTTGGGGTGTAGGCTGTGTTACTCAGGTTGCCTTTGAGACTTGGAAAACCCTTCCACAAAAAATCAAATACAGAACTCTGAAATAAAAGCCAATTAAAGGCAGAGCTTCCCTTTGTGTTAGCCACAGCCTTCCCTACCCCCACCCCAGTTCTGGGGTTCTTCCATGAATCTCACGGCTCTTAGTACCATGCTTTAAGATTCACTCTGTGTTTAGTGTCCTCTAGGACCCAAGTACTGGTCCTCTGGCCAAGACAGACTGGATCAGCTTTACAGGGTCAAGGTGTGGGGACGACAGGGTGACTGACTTGATCTAGATGTAAAGGGAGTCAGCAGAAAGCACGTAGTCGAACGATGGAGACCCCCAGCCCATCTAGGCTGTCCCATCAGCTCTACAGACCAACAAGGAGGGAGGAGACTTTATTTAGCCCTGTCATGAGTAGAGTCCCCGCTCTGAAACAGCAGCTTGGTTCCTGCCAGAGCCACGTGATGCGATGGGTGCATCTGCAACAGGTGAAGACCAACGGCCTCTGTGCTCAGATTGGAGGATGCCCAGTGCTTGACAGAAAGTTCCCCAGCAACATTTTTACCTCGTAGGCATCGGTCAGTTGTCGAAGGCCTCTTTTCAGATAATGGAAGTGCTTCTCCCTCTGCAAGATGAGCCTGGAAAGACAGAGTCTGTAAGCCCTTCTAATAGCTCACATGTGCGCGCACACACACACAACATCACTAAGTGGATACCTAGTGACTTCAGTACGCACAAAAGGCAACTATACCAGGGGAAAGAGGCACACATCTGAGTTCTCTGAGTACCTGCACACTGTCCTGGCAGACGTCCTGAGAGAAAACACCTTGTGAAGGTGCCCTGGGCACACGATGCCAGGTACTGAAAGTTCCCCCAGGATCTAGGAACGGGCTATCCTGGGACTGCCCGTGCTGTAAGCAATCTAACTCAGAACCTCGCTGCTTCTCTGACTTGGTAGGCTGCAGCCATTTCAGTCATTTCTTCCAGGACCACTTGTCGGAGATCTGTACTGTGTCCCCTGCCCACCCCTTGGATGACCATCTGTTACTCCTGCCCCAAAATTCCACCTCCCACGAGCTGACCCACAGCCCTGGCCAGAGGACGCTTTTTGTATGCCACAGCCAGTCATGCCTGAGGCACTGGGGTCAGCAGTACTGGCTTGAGGATGGAATGTGCTGCCCAGGGCCACCTGCAAGGGCAAAGGAAGAGGCGGGACTTCTTGCTTAGTGTTGAAAAATGGTCTGTGTGGCTATGGAAGAAAGAAAAAGGAAAAGAATGTCAAGATGGTCACTGAGCCTGCTGACTATGGAAATAACGGGAGAGAGAACCATTCTCTTCTAGGTAGTCAATTCAACAATTGTTTCTAGAACTCCCACTGTTCTGTGCTCAGAATACGATCACTGATGTGGTCTCCACCTCAGAAAAATCTTCCAATGCAGGAATAGAAATGCTGTTTAAAAAGAGAGGGGGGCGGGGCGGAGGCATCCACCTGTCACAATCCTAGCCGTCAGGGAAAGAAGATGAGGACGACAAACCCAAAGCCAGCCTATGGAACAAGACTCTTCTCAGAAAAAAAATCTTAATGGCATCAGGAGATGGTGGGGTCTTTGAGCATTAAGAAAGGTTATTCATTAAGTCACTGGGAGGGGATTGTTTGTGTCTTTCACAAACGAGTCAGTTGTTAGAACGTGAGGCTACTCCTCACTGCCTCTTCCCCAGGCACCCACTTGTCTTCTGCTTTCTGTCCTGAGCTGAAACAGAGCAAAGGTCCTCACAGAAGCCAATCAGATGCTGCCATGCTCTTCAGCTCCCAGCTCCAGAATCATTAACTCCTGGTGTAGTGGCACACACCTTTAATCCTGCCTCAGGAGGCAGAGGCAGGCCAATCTCTGTGAGTTCCAGGCCAGCCTGGTCTACATAGCAAGTTCTAGGCCAGCCAGGGATACAAAGTAAGACTGTCTCGAAACAAAGGAAAACAAAAAATATCATGAAAACAAAGCTGGGCACAGGAGCCCATGCTCATAAACCCAGCACTCAGAAAACAGAGGCAAGAGGCTTGCTATTAGTTCAAAGCCAGCCTAGTCTACATGGTGAGTTCCAGGCCATCCTGAGAATTTGTCTCTAAAACAAAACAAACAAAACCTAAGAGCAAATGGGAGCCACTGAAATACAATAAGGATGACCCTGAAAACGTGCTTAGCAAAGGACGCCACTTACAAAATACTGCATATTATATGATTCTATTTATAAGAAATGTCCACAAAGGAAAAACCCTTAGAGACGGAAAGTAGATTAACTGGTTGCCTAGAGTTCAGGCAGATGAAGGAGCTGAGGATGGAGACTATGGGTATTCTTTCAAGGGGCAATAAAATGTTCAAAAATTAACCATGATAATGGTTATACAACTCTGTGAATATACTAAAATCAATGAATTTACATTTGAACTCAATGGGTTATGTATGAATTATGTTTCATTAAACATTATTTTTTCTAAAAAGAAACAAAGCTGGACATGGTGGTGTGTACCTATAATCCCAGCATTCCGGAGGCTAGTACAAGAAAACGGCAAGGCCAAGGCCAGAGAGTTCCAGACTTCCTGGGCTATTAAACACTTGGTATGCAAGCCTAAGGACCTGAGTTGGACCCCTGAAACCTGCGAAACGGCAGGAGGAGGGAGCCAACTCCACAGCTGTCCTCTGACCTCCACATGTGCCTACACATACACCACACACACATATACAATAATAATAAGTGAGTAAAAAGAATTTTAGAGGGAGCTCTGAAGTAGTTTAGGCAGCAGATGTGAGCCTCCAATAACGAGGAATTCAACATCCTCAGAGACAGAAATGATGCGATGGGCGGATGTACGAAGCCAGCCAAATCTAGGGCTTTGAAGTAGGGGAGGAGCAGACAGAGGAAAATATGTGGGGGGTGCCAGCCGCTGACTTCTTGGGAAGGAGGAACGCAGATCCCAGGAGCTGAGGACTGGCTGCTGTGCTGAGGGCGGTAGAGAATCTATATGAGACAAATAAAAGGTTTGGAAGCCAAGAAGTATAAACATTTTAGTGAAGCCGGTCAGTAGACACTTCTAGGTGGCTTCTTGGTAATATTTTTTTTTTGGGGGGGGGGGTCTCACTGTGTAGCCCATTTGGCCTCAAACTCAAAATCCCTCTGCCTCAGCCCAAGGGCTTATGTGTGTGTGCTATCATGCCTGGCTTCCTTGCTGGGACTATTCAGGAGAAAGCAGTGGGCTGAGGGGAAGAGAAGACTGAGCAGGAGGGAGGGAAAAGGGTAAGCAGATTTTGGAAATAGTTGATATGTCCTGGCTTGGCCTGAGCAGGATGGAAACAATGGTTAGCATGGGTTATGACAAGAACAAGGTAGACCAGCAGTGACCGGGAGCTAAGAAACCAAGGCAGCTAAAATCAAGCATGGCAATTAGGACTACTAACAGGCAGGTCTAACCTAAATAGTCCAGGTTGGCTTTGAACTGAAGATCTTCTGGCCTCACCCTTCGAAGTGCTGGGGTTACATGCATGCTAGACAAGCCAGGCTTTGGCTGGGTTTTTTGGGATTTGTTTTTTGTTTGTTTGTTTGGTTGGTTGATTAGCTGGTTGATTGGTTGGTAGGTTGTTTCATTTTTTTGAGACAGGGTTTCTCTGTGTAGCCCTGGCTGTGCTGGAACTCTGTAGATCAGGCTGGCCTAGAACACAGAGATCCACGTGCCTCGGCCTCCTGAATGCTGGGATTAAAGGTGTGTGCCACCATGCCTGGCATGTTTACCTAGCTGAGTTAAACAACTTAACAAATTCTTCAAATACACAGAAATGCAGCCCACCGAGCAAGCTCAACAAGTAAGAGAACTTGCCACCATGACCTGATGACCCGAATTCAAGCCCTGGACCCCACAGGGTGGGGGGACAAAACTGACCCCTGCAAACTGTCCTCTGACCTCCAAGCACCCATAGTGCATGTGACACACACACCGTAAATAAATGTAAAAGAGGCCAGATGGTGATGGCTCACACCTTTAATCCCAGCACACGAGAGGCAGAGGCAGGCAGATCTCTGTGAGCTTGAGGCCAGCCTGGTCTACAGAGTGAGTTCCAGGGCAGCTGGGACTGTTACACAGAGAAACTCTGTCTCTGAAAAAGATAGATAGATAGATAGATAGATAGATAGATAGATAGATAGATAGATAGATAGATAGATAGATAGATGTGAAAGAGATGTCTTTCAAGTAGTGAAACCCTGGGAAGTCTTCCCCTTGTCTTTTGAACAATCTTTTTAAGTGACAAAGGGGTGTAAGCTAGTGTTGTAATTCTGGGGGAAAGGTATCCTGGCTGCTCAGGGAAGTCAGGTGATACCTTGAGCTGTTAGGACAGCTCTGGCAGCTGGAGCTGCAATGGGGCAGCTCAGCTCTGGAGGGAAAGGTATCCTGACTGCTCCAAAGAGTCAGGCAATACCTGGAGTTGGGGTGCTGTGGGGGATGGTCTCCCTGAAGGATATAGCAATACTGCTCCTCTCCTGGAGAGCCACTACAGCTGAGCTTTGCTCAGCCCCCACTTAAGGGGGCTTCCCAGCAGAGCTCTGCTTCTCTGGCCTAAGATGTTGCTTCTTCTGTTTCATTCTGCTTAAGGGGAAACCCCTGCAGAAACGTAGCAATCTCTTCTGACTCCAGTGAAAGGGATGTCTCAGCAAGGTCCTTCTGTTCTGCACCAGCGAATAGAGATCTTCGCATCCAAGACTCTTTTGATAAAGAGATTTATTTGGGAAGGAGGAGTCCAGGAGAGTGGCTGCCTCTGCCAAGGTGGGAAAGCACAGCCAACAACTGAACAGGTGGGGCGGTTTATATACAATTTTGTTTTTGTTTTGTTTTTCGAGACAGGGTTTCTCTGTGTAGCTTTGGTGCCTGTCCTGGAACTCTCTCTGTAGACCAGACTGGCCTCGAACTCACAGACTGGCCTCTGCCTCCCAAGTGCTGGGATTAAAGGCTCGCCGCCACCTCCTGGCTTATACAGGATTTCTTATGGGTGGAGTTTCTCCAGGGAGAGAGAAGATTTTCTGCTCAGAGATTGGTTAGTTTTGTTGGTCAGGGGCAGAGATGGCCCTGATTTCAGAGCCAAACTGTGTTCCTTTCACTGGCCTTTCTTAGCTTTTTGGCTCTAATTCTAAGGCCAGGGCATATTTCTTTCACTGGCTCTGATTCTAGGGACAAAATGTGTTCCTTTGGCACTGATTTCAGAGTAAGGGCATGTTTCTTTGGTTCTGGGTTCAAGAATAAAGGGTTTCCTTCTCTGGCTCGGGTCCCAGACCTAGGCTGCGTTTCTTTCACTGGTTCTGGGCTCCAGGGTCAAGGTGGGTTTCTTTAGCTGGCCCCTGTTGCTAGAGTTTTCCTGCCTGGCCCACAGTCAGGACAAATCTCTTTCACCTGCCAGTCCCACAGCCGCTCAGACCCAACCAAGTAAACACAGAGACTTACATTGCTTACAAACTGTATGGCCGTGGCAGGCTTCTTGCTAACTGTCCTTATATCTTATATCAATCCATTTCTATAAATCTATACCTTGCCACATGGCTCGTGGCTTACCGGCATCTTTACAAGCTGCTTGTCCTGGTGGCGGCTGGCAGAGACTCCCTCTGCCTTCCTGTTCTTTTTATTCTCTCTGTTAGTCCCGCCTACACTTCCTGTCTAGCCACAGGCCAATCAGTGTTTTATTAGCAACACATTTGCCATACAGAACATCCCACAGCAGGTCCCCTTTCCCTACAAGGAGCTTTTGGGTCATTAAGAAATCAAAGAACTATGAGGCTGAAGATGTTGGCCTCCGAAGGGCAACAGACTGGCTTGTTGAAGTGCTAAGTGAACTGCCTGAACTGGAACTGCTCAGGAACAGCTAGTTAAGGGAAGGAAACCCCCATTACTTCCTCATCTACCTCAAGCTGGTCCCTAGAGAAAGAACCTGAGATAGCTCAAAGACAAGCCCCTCCCAAGAAGCTCCCATCTAACCTTGAGCCTCTCCACAGACAGCCAGGCCCCAGGAGTCCCACTGAGAAGGGGGTTGTTGAGGTTTTCCAGCTGGGTCTGACTGAAGAGAAACTTCAGCCACATAGGCTGGAGGTGGCGGGTTCGGCGGTTGGGGAGGTTGGGGGGTTGGGGGGGTGGTTAGCGGATACAGAGAGAGATTATTTCCAGTGACCATCTCCCCAAGCCAACGTCTTCTTTCATTCTCATCCATTTAATCATAAGCATATAAACGTAGTGCTAAGTTGAAGTGTCCAGTTTATTCTGGTAGATCAGAAACTACACTTAAAGGCTACTGTTAGGAGCTAAATTGTGCCCTCCCCTCCCATCTCACAATTAATGTTTAAATCTTAACCCACAGTGCGACTGTGTTCAGAAATAAGACCTTTAAGGAAGAATTTAAGGTTACATGAGATCCTAAGGGTGGAGCCCTATCCAATAAAACAGGTGCTTTAGTAAGGGGAAGCGGGCTAGGGCTGTAGCTCAGTGTGAAATGCTTGCCCAGCATGCACGAGGTGCTGCTTTGATCCCATCCCTGAAGGGGCTGGATGTGGAGGGAAGACACGAGGGAGCCTGAGCACAAACAAAAGGCCATGTGAGGACACAGCCAGGCAGCCACCTGCAAATCCTGGAGACAGGCCTTAGGAGAAACCAGGCAGGCTAGCGTCTTGATCTAGGTCCAACCTCTTGAACTGCAAGATAAGTTCCTGGGTTTCAGAGCACCCAGTCCTCACTTGGTTACCACAGCCCAAGCTGACTCACACCCTTACCATTCTCCTTTTGTTCTCTATGTAGGAAGTTAAAAGCCAAAGCTCCTCCCACCCCCAAGAGTTCAGTCTCAAAGCCAAGCAGGTGGGAAAGAAAACAGAGGCTGGAGTGGGCGGACAGGGATGATGGAAGGGTTCAGAATATCAGTGGATAAGGGCACTCATGGAACAAGCAGAGCGAGATGGACGTGGGGGAAGGTTTCAAGAACACACCAGGGGACCAGCTAGTGATACAGGTTATATTTCTGGGGTAAGCCCCCTCAGCTTCCTCTTCCTCCAACCCCACAACCTCATTTAAGCTCTCTGCTTTCTGCAGCCTCAGGACTTTGAACATGTTGTCCCCTCTGTCTAGAACATTCTAGACACTTCTAAGTTAGCCAACTCATCTGATGGGTCATCTTAGGGGTCTCAGCTTAACTGTCGTCACGTTCTCTGAAAGAAGACTGCGATCTGAGTTATATGTATGTGTCCTGGACTCTCAGGCATCCCAGTGGTAACTGGTGGTTGTGTTCATCTCAAGAGACTGCCAGCCCAGCTGAAGTGGGACCAGGGCCCGTCTTCTTCAGGGCCACTTTCCAAGCCCTACAGAGTACCTGGCTCTGGAGGTTCTTCAAATACTAGTGCAGAATGAGTAGGGGGAAAATTAAAGACTCCAAAAAAGAAGGCAGAGTAAAATCGAAAAAGTACAGGTCCCCAAAGCTGGAGCACCCCCGAGTGTCCTATGGTCGACGTGACACGGAAGACACTGAGTGTAGAAAAGGCAGCAGTAAGAGGGAGTATGTCTCCCAGTTCCTCGGGATTTATATACAGGAGCAGCAGAAGACAGAGGTCAAATTCCTGGGACTTCAGTGCCAGCTTCAGCAACACTTAATCTCCAGAGAGCCTCCAGGGCACTGTGAGCACACATTTCTACTACTAAGCAGCACACGGGTCACTTCTGCCCTCGAGAAGACAATTTTAAACTCTGTGTGTGTGTGTGTGTCCATGCACAGTTGACACATTTTAGGTTTCACATTGAAGCAAAGGAGATGAACTGGAAATGTACACATTCAGGTCTGTGAGGGAGGCCAAGTGGTTAAGGTGCTGGACTGGAGAAGTGTACATTCATAAGGGCAGAACAAGAAGACTCGTGGAGAGAACTGGGGATAGGGTTCACTTAAGAGGACTTCTGCATAGCATCGGCTAGGCCCTGGGTTTGACCTCAATGACTAGAAAAAAAAAACGAGTGAAGAGGAGAATGAGTGAAAATGAGGACGTAACTGCTCCTAGATGTGGCTGAGGAGAGGTTTTGATGGTAGATGTGAGGGAAGGCACAGCCAGAGGCATCTGGAAGAGTCCAGACTGAAGACGGCCAGCAGAACAGAGAACAGACTGGGCCGTGGAGGGGGAGGGGGCAAGAGAGGAAGAAGAGAGAGACCAAAGCAGACCAAAGGGCAAAGAGAAGCAAGAGAAGAGCCAAGGTAGCACGCAGCCAAACTGGTTGAGTTATATAGAGAGTAAGGAGAAGCGGGGGAGGGAGGGAAGGGAGCCAAGCTGGAGAGGTTTGAGGGAAGGGGCTGCCTTGAGAAGTGCTGAAAGGAGCCAGGTGGATGTAATAGATACCAGCAACGCTGAGAGAGGCCGAGGCCAGAGTCTACTCTTATGCTAAAAGCACCTCAGTTAGCCACTGTCCCCAGTTTCTTTGAGATCTAACAGAAAATAAGGACTTTCACAAGAAAGCAGGATGCAGTGTGGCATCAGGGTGTACACCTATGATCCCAGCATCTGGGAGCTGGAGGAAGGAGGACTGAGTTCAAGGTCATGCTGAGTTACTTATCTCTCTAAACAACAAGAGGACCGCTTTCAAAGACACAAAGCCAAAACCAAAACAAACAACAAGACCCTCCAAAACAATAACAATAAAGAAAGCAGGATGAGGACAAAAGTAGTAAAGGTCCAAGGGGCCAGCGAGACGGCTCAGCGGGTAAAGGAGCTCACCACTGAGCAGGACCTGAGTGCTGTGGGATGTTCTGTATGGCAAATGTGTTGCTAATAAAACACTGATTGGCCAGTGGCTAGGCAGGAAGTATAGGCGGGACTAACAGAGAGAATAAAAAGAACAGGAAGGCGGAGGGAGTCTCTGCCAGCCACCACCAGGACAAGCAGCATGTAAAGATGCCGTTAAGCCACGAGCCATGTGGCAAGGTAGATTTATAGAAATGGATTAATTTAAGATATAAGGACAGGTAGCAAGAAGCCTGCCACGGCCATACAGTTTGTAAGCAATATAAGTCTCTGTGTTTACTTGGTTGGGTCTGAGCGGCTGTGGGACTGGCAGGTGAGAGAGATTTATCCTGACTGTGGGCCAGGCAGGAAAACTCTAGCTACACCTGAGTCCAAGGGTCGAGGGGACAGGGCACTGGTAGAGCCCCTAGTATGCAGAGAGGGTCCTAAATTCAACCCAGCGCCACAAAAAGAAGAAAGAAGAGAAGGGAGCTTCTCAGTACTGACTCCACTCCGGGACAAGTGCACACATCACAGTCAGAGAGAGCCATAAATCTTTTCTTTTTCTTCCCCCCCCCCCTTTTTGAGACAAGGTCTCCTGTAATTCAGGCCAGTCTTGGTCTTGAACTGAGGAAAACTTCGGAGTCCTGGTCTTCCTGCCTTTACTCCCCACCTAGTGTTAGGATTACAGGTGTACACCCGACTCCTGCCAGAAAAGTCATTTCTGGAAAGGGGATTAGCAGTAGAACGCAGCAGCATTCGGCGGCGTCAGCCTGGAACTTGAGCCGCATCTGTTTCCTGGCTCTGGTTCTAGCCGGCTGAATAATAAATGCCTGCCTCAGCATCACTGCCGACACTCCTGGACCTGGGCACAGCCAGTGGTCGGATAGGATGTCACATCTGATCAACATCACGGCCTTAGAGACACAAACGGGCTATGTCACCTAGGTGTGCTGGCAACATCTGGATACGCATGGTGGAGAGCCACGGCCCATCCTCAAATCAGACTGCCAGCCTCTGTCTGACATGTGGGGTTTGTCCTTTAGTTTGCTGTTCTTTGGGAGTTGTTTTATTTTGTTTTGTGGTACGGCTCTGGGCCTCATAATGCTAGACAAATATTCTACCATTTCACTATACCTCCTAGCCAAGACTTAAATTTTGACTACTAAAAGGTTAAAATTGTAATGATAATTTAAAATTCTGATACATTTTTAGATTTATTCCTTGGTGGGGGGGTGTTCTGGTTATTAAAGAATACCCAGATTGCCTGGGCAATTCTGGCAAGTACTTTACCACACTACTCATGACCCAGGTTGACCCTTATACCCTAGCTCATTCTGTCTACATTGATATTCTGATTGATAATACTCAGCTATTTAGCAAAAATGTGTAACATCTCCACATCAATTAACACACTAATTATCTTCCTTTAAGACACTTGCTGTGGCCAGTGGTGGTGGCACACACCTTTAATCCCAGCACTTGGGAGGGAGAGGCAGGTGGGGATCTCTGTGAGTTCAAGGCCAGCCTGGTCTACAAATCAAGTTCAAGGACAGCCAGGATTACACAAAGAAACCCTGTCTTGGGGGAAAAAAAAAAAAAAGAGACCCATTTTATGGGCTAGAGAGAAGCCTCAGTAGTTGAAAGCTCTGGTTGCTTTTGCAGAGGACCTGGGTCATGTTTCCAGCCCCTATATGGATGTGGTGGCTTATATCCATCATAATTCCAGTTCCAGGGGATCTGACACCCTCTTCCGGCCTCTGCAGGCACCAAACATATACATGGTGCATATACTTACATGTAGGCAAAACACTCACATAAAATAACAATAAGTAAAATATTTTTAAAAGACACTCATTTTCAGCTGGGCAGTGTTGGTACATACTTTTAGTCCCAGCACTCAGGAGGCAGAGGCAGGTGGATTTCTGAGTTCGAGGCCAGCATGACCTACAAAGAGAATTCCAGGGCAGTCAGAGCTACACCGAGAAACCCTGTCTTGAAAACAAACAAAAAAAAGACATTCATTTTCATAGGCAAAAATGACAAAAAATGAAATAAAGAAATACAAAAGAAAAAAATTTTTTAAGATTTATTTATTTATTATGTATACAGCATATATGACTGCAGGCCAGAAGAGGGCACCAGATCTCATTACAGATGGCTGTGAGCCACCATGTGGTTGCTGGGAATTGAACTCAGGACCTCTTAACCTCTGAGCCATCTTTCCAGCCCAAGAAAAAAAATTTTTAAAGAAAACAGAAAAAATGAGCCAGGTGGTGAGTGGTGGGTGGTGGCGCACACCTTTAATCCCAGCACTCAGGAGGCAGAGCCAGGCGGATCTCTGTGAGTTCAAGGCCAGCCTGGGCTACAGAGCGAGTTCCAGGAAAGGCACAAAGCTACACAGAGAAACCCTGTCTTGAAGAAGAGAGAGAGAGAGAGAGAGAGAGAGAGAAAAAAAAAAAAAAAGGATAAAAATTGGAAGCTATAATTCCTGAAGCAAACAAACAAACAAAATTCCTGAAACAATCCCAGAAACCCGATATATTCTGTTTCTGGACAGTTCCAAGCCCAAGAAGGACACTGTTTTCCACCCACACCTGACCTAAGTTCTGTGAACTAGAGGTGGGGTCTCTCTTACTGTCCCCCCTCACCACTCCCCAAAGGACCCTTCCAGACAGCAGCCCTCAGCCTTCCTCATCCCATTAGAATGACAGAGTCCAGAGGCTCTGTTTGGATGGGGAATGAAAAGGAGTGTCAGATGTCACAGGTCCCTTGCGTGGGAACACAGAGCCCCAGGCAGGAGACAGTGACTCAGAGCTCAATCAGGTGAGTCATCTGTGGGCACAACGGGCTAACAGCAAAGCCTTCCTAAACAATCACATCCTTCACCATCACCAAGTCCACCACCTCTGGGGGAGAGAGGCTGGAGCAGGTTTGTGTGGAGGCAGCGGAAATCAACATCGAATCTTATTTCCCTAGCTGTTGACATAAATGTCATTTACTGAGCTCCAGCTTTGGCAGAAGGAATAGTTTCTCTGATTGAGATCTTAGCTTTGGGTAATGCAGAGATATAGCCTGGCAGGCTAGAGAAAGACTCTTCTAGCTAAGAGTCTGACTAGGTTCTCCATCTTGGGTCAGGGTCCTGCAACAGGTGCTTCTCACCTGGAGAGAACAGACAGGCCTCTGTAGAGAGATCAACCCTGTTTCATGATGAAGCAGTCCCACAAGACTTTTATGTCCTTGGCCCAAGGACCATGTAGAATTCAGAAGATTGCCCATCCTGAACACTGAAGGGTTGTTTCTAGGCTGTCGGTGTGTGACGTCCATGTGAGGCCCTGGGTTCGAACCCCAGCATTGCAAGGCAAATGAGAGAATGAATTTCTACCTCTTGTGCCTCCTTAACTGTCTGAAGAAGTCAGTAGTTATGTCAAGCAAGGTGAGGTAGGATTTCAGGCCACACAGCATCTTAACTACAGTGGACTACCTGGTGTCTCCACATTTAATTTGGATAGTGTCAAAAAGAACTATTCTAGGGGCTTGAGAGCTTGCTCCACGGTTAAGAGCACTTGCTGCTTTCCCAGAGGACCTGAGTTTGGTTTCCAGCACCACATCAAGTGGCTCACAACTGCCTGATCTCCATTTCCGATGATGTAGAGATTTAGTCCAGCTGGCGGGGGAAATGCCCCCATGATTGGCTAAGTGAAGGCAAGGAGGAAAGAGAAAAGGTTCCCTCAGGCCCCAAGCCGGACTCACAGCTTACCTTGGTACTAGGTGGTTAAACTTGTAAGAATTGAAGACCTCCTGGATCCGTTCTTCTACTTTGGCCTGATAAGGCAGCAGGACATGGAAGAGAGAAAACACATAGATGAAACGTTATTGACTTTTCTTCCTGTTGCCACAAATGTCTAAGTCTTAAGTCTGTGCTGCATGGGCATTGAGAGGCTCTATAGCATGACAGGCTTACTGACAGCAGGAGGTAGAAACTGGAGAGGTCGTTTAGAGGCAGGGACCCCAAAAACAACAATTCCAGAAATGTCCTTGGTTTTCTAGCCAGGAATGCCTGAATGGGGCCTCTGGTTTTCTTATCTCCTAAATGAGCGCCTGTCTGGAGGCTTGTCTTAGTTCAGGTTTCTATTGCTGTGATGAAACACCATGACCAAAAACAACTTGGGGAGGAGAGGGTTTATTTCATCTTACAACTCTTAGGTCACACTCCATCACTGTGGGAAGTCAGGGCAGGAACATGGAGGCAGGAACTGAAGCAGAGGCCACAGAGGAACACTGTTTACTGGCTTGCTTCCCATGACTTGAGCAGCCTTTATTACACAACTCAAGACCACCTGCCCAGGAATGGCGCTACTCCACCCCCACCCTACCCCAAAGTGGGGTGGCTGGACCAGCCCACATCAATCACTGCTCGAGAAAATGCTTAATCCCAGCACTTGTGAGGCAGAGGCAGGTGGATCTCTGAGTTTGAGGCTAGCCTGGTCTACAGACAGCCAGGACTATACAGAGAAACCCTGTCTCGAAAAACCAAAAAACAAAAAGAGAATAAAAATAAAGACTTGCCTACAGGCAATCTGAATGGAGGCATCTTCTCAGCTGGGGTTCCTCTTCCCAGATAACTCTGGCTTACGTCAGCTGACAAACGACTGGCCAGACCATGAGGGTGGGGATGAAACTCCATTCCAGACAATAATTCTTTCTGGTGAACAGAACTGGTTCTCTAGACTGTCATGGTGAAAATGAGGTTCACTTACTCCCTAACTTCAGCCCGTTCCTCAGTGATTTTAAGGTTACCTATTCAGAGGTGAGAATATCGGAGCAGTCTTGATCAGGGCTCCATGGAGGCCCATTAAAGGCAAGCTATTTCCTCCGGGTCAAAAGAATACAATCCACCTCTGGCCTTGGATTAAGATCTAACATTCCAAACTACCCGAAACATAAGAGCGAACCCAGCTGGACCTGTCAATCACCTGATGGAGACCATTCCTAAGGAAGGCTGATTCACCTGAAGCCATGCTAAAAATATGGAAGGAATAATTATCCCTTTAAGGAGCTAACATGCTTTCTCTTCCCCAAATCCTCACTCTCAGTAGTTTCTTATGGAGCTATGCCAGAGGGCTCTGCTTAGGCCTTCCTATTTTCCCAAATTACTCCAAAAAGCACTCGTGTCCGTGTGTCTTCCGCCCCCACCCCAGACAGGGTTTCTCTCTGTGTAGCCCTGGCTGTTCTGGAACTTGCTCTGTAGCCCAGGCTGGCCTCAAATTCAGAGATCCACCTGCCACTGCCTCCCAGTGATGGAATTAGAGACGTGTGCCACCACCGCCTGGCCAACACACCTCCTTGTTGAACTTTTTCTTTTCTTTGGATGCCTGCAAACAGGCTTAGACAAGCTTTCCTGGACAACTTTCACGCTCTTCGGATGAAGCCCACCACCCTGCCTCCTGCCATGTCAGATCTGCGCTGCTTTACCTGGCCGCCTAACAAAAGGCGTGGCTCTCTATTTCCCTCCATTTCCCTCCTCTGGACAGCTGCTCAGATCCACAGCTGTGCCTGCCCTGCAATATTTATTTCTGTTAAACTCTAATGAAATTGTCCTCGAGTTTTTCCCTGAGGCTGTTCTTTTTTGTTTGTTTGTTTGTTTTAACTTTTTACTGATTCTTTGTGAATTTCATATCATGCACCCAATCCCACTCATCTCCCTGTCCCTCTATATCTGCCCTCTGCCCTTGCAACCTCACCCTCAGAAGAAAACAAAAAATAAATATGATAAAAAAATACATTAAAAAAACAAATCCAAAAAACCATCCTGCTGTGGAAGCTGCAGTGTGTCACGGTGTGCCGCGGTGTGTCGCAGTGTGTCACACGGTGTGTCGCCCAGTCTGCCCTTTGGCCCAAACAGCTTTACTTGCAAACATTCATTGCAATGAGTCACTGGACTGGTTCGAGGACTCTGGCTTCTTCTACACTATCGATACTGGGCCCTCACTGGGACTCCTCTTGGATATCCTGTTGCTGCCCTATGTCATGGAGATCCTGCAGCTTTGGTTCTGCAGGACCAGCTTTCCTACGTATAGTAGTTGGCTAGGGGCAGGACCAGCTCTCCCACCCTCACACCATCAGGGACAGCTCTCCTGCATCTACACCACCAGGGCCACCTCTCCAGCACTGCTCTGGGGGCAGGGCCAGCTCTCCCTCACCCAGGCCACTAGGGCCAGTTCTACTGCACTGCCCAAAGGAGGTGCAGGACCTGCTCTCCTGCATCCACACTTCCAGGACCACCTCTCCCATGCTGCCCAGGCAGGGTTAGGGGAGACAGGGACACACCAGCTCTCCCATCTGCTGAGGCCATTCTTAAATTCTTTTATTAATAAGACTAAAAACTCCAAAAAGGGATTTCAATTTCTAGTAACAGGGCGCACCCTAGATGGAGCTCCCCAAAAATTCCAGTAAAACTAAGACGAGAGGAGAGGAAGAAAAATGGAGAGAGATTACCCTGTTTATACCCTGTTTAAAAAAAAAAAAATTGATGTGAAACAAGCTTCTCCAGTAATTCAGTCCATGATCTCCAAATGGTAACAGTGGCTGCCCCTTCCCAAGTGGCCCTTTGACTTCCCCTCCCTAAATTCTAGAGAAGCTACATGTATATGATCAAGTTGTTAACTGCTAATATTTCTTTTGATTTCCAGACTAGAGTAATTGGAGACCTTCAGGTAACAGCAAATGTGTACCACCCCTCCTTGCTGTTAAGTCTGTGTACCAACTACACAAAGCATGCAGACTGCTGGGAAGTTTAAATTGCAGCAAAATAGTATATTTGTTTAAAGAATGACAGGATCTAGCCTTAGGAGATCAGGCAGACTGTAATGTACCGGCCAGAAAAAAAGAATACGACTCACGCTGTGGGTGAGGAAGATGAGGAAGGCCCCGGCCAGCCCTTAGCCTTGTTCACTGCTCTCCCCTCCCCCTGCGTGCACCTCTTCTTTCTCTCCAAGAGCCTATCTGCAGTCCCGAGTTCTCTAAGACGGTCCTCCTCTCTTCCTCAGGGTACTTGAATGAACCCATTTCCTTCCTATCAACTCTTGACTAAATACCAGCCTCTGAGTGGTGAGAAACCATCTTGGATCTAGTAACAAAACTAATGGCAGTTTGGGTGCTCATCTTCCCAGTACCAGTCACTCAGAGAATAATGGAAGGCAGACACTGAGGGACTAGGAGGTAGACAGACTCCCAGGTAGGCAGGCAACAGGGAGGGAGATGGATGTCCGTGACTAGGTAATAAAGAGGGTGAACTCCCAAGACGGCGTGCTTCTTCATCCTCTAGACCTGAGACAAAAGCCTGACAGTGTGAAACAAAGGCCTGTGGGCTTCTTCTCCTGCCAGTAGGTCCCTTGCTAATGGCTGACTCAACAAGGCCAAAGTCAAATCAGGACAAGTTTACACAACAGTTGTAGGCCAATCCACCATCCACCAGTCTTTCTTCAAACTGACCAGCCCTAAGTATCGGAGGATGACCTTTCAAAGACTGAAAAACTCCCAGCCCTCAAGAAGCAATGTCTGCTTTGCAGAAAGTCTTCCCCCTCTGTGTATCCACTGTGTGTGTGTTTCTTCACCCCCAATAAAAACTTGTCTTCAACTGCTGGTTCTGTCTGCTCCTATTTGCTCTATCCAAGACTTCTCTACTGATACCTGTCAGTGCTAGAGATCTTTCCTGCCTTTTAATTCTTGTAACTGGCAGAGAAAATGAACCAGATCATGATCCCTACATGGTAACAGTACCTTTTGCTTGAGTAGGATACCTGGATCTGCCTCTATGTGCATAAGGATTGTTTTGAGCCTATGGTATTGCCTTTAAGGTATTGCAGATTCAGGAGAAGCTCTGTAAATAAGAAGAGGATAGACATCCTTCTGTAAGAGAAATTCTTATCTATGCAGAAAATATCCATTTGCAAGAAGGTTACCCTCAGGGCTGGAGAGATGGCTCAGCAGTTAAGAGCACTACCTGTTCTTCCAGAGGATTCGGGTTCAATTCTCAGCACCCACATGGCAGCTCCCAACTGTCTGTAACTCCAGTTCCAGATACCCAACACCCTCATATAGATATACATGCAGGCAAAACACCAATGCACATAAATAAAAATTAAAAAAAAAAAAGAATGTTACCCTCAATACCAGAAAGAAGAAAAGGACTAAATCACAAAAAAGCTCCAACACATGGAAAAGGCACCTATGTAAATCTACACAAACCTTCCTTTGTTTTCTCTGCCTGCTCACCTACACACACACACACACACACACACACACACACACACACACACACACTGTCCTTTGTGGTTAGTGAAAGGTATTATATAAGCTTATATTCTCAACCATTTCTCCCCAAGTATCTATCTTCATGAATACATATTAACAAATTTATTTTCTTTTGTGATACAGATCTGGGTGGGAGGGAAATTTAAAAGCTAGAGGAAAAATTATTTTCCTTTCCCTACTTTTTTTTAAAGGGGAAGGTGTTTTGCCTGCATGTATGTCTATACAGCACTTGCACATCTTGTGCCCATGAAAGCCAGAAGAGGGCATCTGATCCCCTGGAACTGGAGTTACAGACAGTTGTAAACCATGATGTGGATGCTAGGAATTAAACCTATGTCCTCTGAAAGAGCAAGCAGTGCTCTTAACCACTGAGCTATCTCTCCACTCCCATGTTTTGTTTTTTTCCTCTCCTACTCTTAAAATACATTTTTTCTCTTGTTTCTGTGCTGGGGATCAAACCCAGGGCCTGCACATGGCAGGCAGTACTCACCACCTAGCGATATTCCCAGCCTTGAAAGATTTATTCTCCCTGTTCTATGAAATTGCCAATCAAATGCACAATTAACTCCTGCCAAAGATTGTATGTTATTGTCAGGTTGAAGTTTAAATAAAATAAAACTATGAAAATCACCCAGGAATTTATAAGGATATCAACTGCTAAAAAGTCAAGGAATTAGAAAATCTGGTTCTGTCACATACATATCTCCACAGTCTCACAAAACGAAGAATCTAAGAAAATCAGGTCACCAAAGAAACCACAGGTGGATTTCTCTGCCTTCTTCCTCCCTCTTTTCTTTCTTTCTCACTCATTTATTGAGTTTTATGTTTTAGATTGTGTGTGTGTGTGTGTGTGTGTGTGTGTGTGTGTGTGTGTAAAGAGGGTGTTGGGTTCCCTGGAGCTGGAGTTACGGGCATTGTGAACTGACTGGCAGGGGTGTTGGGAACTGAACTTGGGTCCTAAGAGCAGTATCAGGGTCTCATGTAGCCCAGGCTGGTCACTACATAGCTGGGGACAACCTTCAACTCCTGATCCTGCCTCCATCTCCCAAGTACTGGGACCACAAGTGTACACTACCGCACCCAGCTTCCTCTGCATTCCTGTTCTTTATGGTGGGTTCTCCTTGAGGTTGTAAGATATATAATGATCTTGTTCCTAGGAAATGTTCCTCCTTTTTTGCATTGCAGAGGACGGAACACTCAGGTGTACAGCCCACAAGCTCTCCCTGGGAAACTTAAAAAACAAACAAATAAAAACATTATTTCTGAAACATCCATTGATGAGAGAGTCTAGCTCCTTTGACAAATATGTAAAACTTACTTGCATTAATGAGGAGAGTGGTGATGTGACCATCTAAAAATGGCAGCCACCTAAGATTTATTTATATTTGGTTTTAGGATATGTTTTGGTATTTGTATTTGAACATGAGTTTGAGGGATGCTGTGGTTAAGAATTCTTAATACTGCAAGTAACAGACTGAAGTCAGCATCAAACATGACTTAGGAAAAACAGAACAATTGTCCCAGATTCCTTACACATGGTCCATTCCAAATACTCGCCTTGGAATAACACAAAGCACCAGAGTAAATGGAACACAGAGAGTGTTCCTGCTGTGCCACCCTGGGCTGTCAACCAATGAGCTAGGGCAACACACATGTAGCACACAGGGGGCAAGAACATTAAATCAGGGTTTGCCTGTGGCGTACTGTTCTACACCCGAGATGACAAGTCTTCAGAGAAACACAGCCAGCTGTGAGAAACACTAACAATCACAGTCTATTCAGTCCGGACACTGTCCAAATGCTACCTGAAGTTCCATCCATCCTCTCCCTAGGACTCTGCCACTTGGCCGCCTGGGGAGAAACCGTCCAGTCAAGAACTGCTTCCGCTCTCACTTGGGCAACATAAGAAGTCAAACACCAAACAGGAGAATGGAGGTTTATGTCTACACTAAAATACCTGACAGAAACGTGGAGAGAGGCCATAATGCTCAGGGGGAAATAATGAAAATATTCCCAACACACTGTCATTTACCTGTGGATTTCCTATCACACCTTTTCATTTCAGTGCATCCAGGAGCAGACTGACAGTGATCACTGAAGTTGTGAATGCTAATGGACACCTATGACAGGTCAGCTGTTATACAAATGAACATATAATTCTTTGCCTCTTAAGTAATTATATATTTGTGCCAGGAATAGTGGCACATGCCCATAATCTCAGCACCAGGGAGGCAAAGGTAGAAAGCAGAAGAATAGTGAGTTCAATGCCAGCCTGGGCTACATAACAAGACCCTGTCTCAAAACAAAACAAAAAAGGCTTTGTTAATCAAAATGCATGATTTTAAATGTATCTGAAAAGTGAATACATACAAAAACCCAAATGTAATTTTTTTTAACATTTGTTTGACATATGGAGGTGGCCAAGCATGAGTTTGCTGTGGTATAAAGTACTTTAATACAGGAGCTAGAGAGAGAGCTCAGTGGTGAAGAGTGCTTGCTGCTCTTGCAGGGGACCCAAACTCAGTTCCCTGCACGCACATGGTAGCTCACAACCATCTGTAACTCCAGTTCTAGGGGACCCAATGCCTTTTCTGACCTCTGCAGACTCCTGCACATAAGCAGTGCCATACGTACACTCAGGTACACACACACAAACATACACACACACACACACACAAAATTAAATATTTTTTAAAATATCCTAATACATATAAAATCAAAATACATAAATGATGCACATTAAATACACTCATTAGATTGTAGCTATAAGTTTCTTTTCCATGATATGAGATTTTTATTAAAATTGCATTACAATTAAAATACGTGAATATGTTTTTTGTCAAGGATCTTTATGTTTAATTTCCTTCTCATGACAGGATAATAGAGTGCCAAGCCTGACAAGCAATACATTCAAGATCCAGGTAGGCTTTTTCTTTCCTTTGGACAGGGTCTCCTGTGTCCAGGCTGGCCTCGCTCCCTCTCTATCTGTGGATGACCTTGAACTTCTGCTCCTCCTGCTTCCTCTCCCAAATGCTGGGATCACAGGTACACAGAACCACCCCAGCTTAGGCAAGGACTGAACCCAAGGCTTTGTGCATGCTAGGAAAACCCCAGCCCCATGATGAGCTTTTATATCACTCTAAATAACGGGTAAAGAGGACTGTTACTAGATCTCACCAAGAAGAGAGGTAACCGATACCTTACTTTTAAAAGATGATTACATTATTGTGGGGCGTTTACCCACCACCCCCACAGCTTCCCAGAGTTTTCTTGAGTGTGAGCAGCAGGAAATATTAGATAGAAGGATTTATTGCGGAGAATATCGCGGAGATAAACAGATAGAAAATAAAGGATAGCCTCGAGAGGGCCTGGAACCTATTCCAACGGGCCCCGACTGTCTCTGCCCCAGGGTTTTTATAGAGACGCCAAGGGGGTGGAGCAAATGACCTCCTCCCCCAGCACAGCCAAGTGCAGACCATCTCAGACACCTGCACTCAGGCCCGTGGTCCTAATCATCCTCTATGTGGATCTGCTGGGTAAAGCCACGAGGAACCCGAGAACGGCCCCCCACACATTATCAGAATATTTTGTTAAGTGTTCACGGAAAGTTCTAAATAGCTTTTTCTTTTTTTCTGAGAAAACTTAAAATATCAATTTAAGAGACAATAAAGGAAGATTAATGATAGCTCTATATGGAGATATTTTCCACGGTTTCTGGGTTTTGCTCCATTTGAAATCTATATAAACCTTATCATCTGAGATGGGCTGTTATTTTTGCTATTGGGATGGTAAAGTTGCTACTCAACACTCATTCACTGTTCATAGATAATATATATTTTCTCAATAAATAATGTTAAGAGGTTAAATATTTCAATATCCAGTTTAATATATAAGTAATACAAATTACTAACATGAAAACAAGTATTATTCACCAAAAGGCAACATTAGATTTGGAGTCTCTATAGTTCTTTACTCGTTAGACTCAAATATACATATATATATATATATATATATATATATATGAAGTGCAAATCCTAATTAGTCTTATTAAATAAAAACCCGGAGTCAAAATATTAGGGTGAAAGCTGAAAGATCAGAGAAGCAGAGCAGCCAGCCACTAGAGAGACTTCTTACCTCTACAAAATCTCAGATTGAATCCTCTAGGAATCCTCAAACTGAATGGGCCTCTAGATTCTGTCTCCACCCACCTTATATTCCTGTCTCCACCTCCCTAGTGCTGGGATTAAAGGTGTGTGCCACCACTGCCTGGCCTCTATGGTTAACTAGTGGCTAGCTCCGCCCTCTGGTCTCCAGGCAAGCTTTGTCAGAACACAAACAAAATATCATACAACATATTTTTGTTGTTGTTTTGTTTTGTTATTTTATTAGTACGAGAGTCTTGCCAGCGTGTATGTCTGTGCATCACTTCCATACAGTGCCCTCAGAAGCCAGAAGAGGATGTGGGATCCCCTGAACTGCAGTACATTCCAAGCTCTAATAGCTAAAGCAATTCAGCATTGACCACACAAGACCTGATGAGTTATATAACTGAAAATAACTAGATTTTGTAAATTGCTGTTTCTCTGATTTTGTCTTGTAATGTCTTTGTGACACTTTATAGCTGTTGTCTGTTGATACTGTGCTACAAAACGTGAGCATCCTTTTCCTATAAGAAATCGGTGTACTTAACAGGTATCAGGAGGCCACACTTCCAGCTGACCCTTCAGATAAGAGAGATAAGGGCTGGAAGACAGCTCTGCAGTGGCAAGCACCTGCTGCTCCTCTAGAGGACCCAAGTGTGGTTCCCAGCACCCACGTTTGGTGGCTCATGACTGCCTGTAACTCTAGCTCCAGGATATCCCATGTCCCTTTCTGGCCTCTTTGGGCCCTGCACACACACACACACACACACACAGAGGCACACCCTTTAATACCAGCACTTGGGAGGCAGAGGTAGGCAGAGCTCTATGAGTTGGAGGCCACCTTGCTCTACAGAATGAGTTCCAGGACAGCCAGGGCTATATATAGTAAGACTTGTCTCACTCACCCCCAATCAATCAATCAATCAATCAATCTTTAGTACATATAATCTTTATACACATGAAAGATAAGGAAAAGCTTCCACCATACAATCTGTCAAGGAAAAGGCCTAATGAAAAGGAACTCAGCTTTCATAAAATTTCCGAAGACACCAGGTAAACTAGCCTAAGAGCCCTGCCTTCTAAACAGTTGCTTTTGTTTGGCCAAGAAAAGGGGCCTCTGGCACTGGCTTCCTGCCTGCCTGCCGTACATCTTCCTTCCCAACCCCCCAGCATAGATCAGATCAAAGGGCAAAGCCTCATCACACCAAGGAGGGAGAATTAAAAACAAACCACAAGGCGGTTAGCATCGAAGTCTTCAGAGAAAAACCGTTCTGAGGCAAGGGGCATTCCGCCAGTCAAAATGGAGCCCCTGGGGCCAGCCCTTCCGAAAGTCACTAATGCCAGAGGTTACAGAGAAGGGGTTCTTATGCACGGTGATCCGACACTAACCAAACGTCTTCTAACTCTGGCTGCTGTACTCTCCTGACATTTCTTTCAGGCACATGCAAGTGCAAATTTCAAGAATTTTTCACACCAAGCCACCAACAGACTGTGACAGAGCATCCCAAATCCTCCGGATCGAAGGATGAGCAAGGAAAAGCCAGGGCTGGCCTCAGTGACTCGGGGCCCTGAAAAATGGACTCCGAAGAATTAAGGCTTCTGTGGGAACCCCTTGCTCGGGAAGAATGGGCTGAAGCCTGGGGCCAGGGAGGAGGTCTTGCCCCCCAGGAGAGACCGCATGGTTCTGCACCTCATCGCACAGCTAAGTCACACAGACATGTCTCCTTTCATCTTTTCTATAAAGCTCTAACACTGCTACATCAAAGGCAGACAGAGTCTAAGAACTTTTCTCTCCCCAGTTCTGGTCGAACTGTAATAAAATCTTTACTGTTACTAATTTGTTGCCTTGTTTCTCTTCAATACGGGAAAACTGAGGCAATACACTTACAGACCTAAGTGCCCATAATGCTATCTCCCTACACCTTTCCTCCTGTCTGCCCAAACTTTCCTTTGTTTACCTAAGGCTCTAACCACCCCGCTGGGTCGCTCCTCGCTGGATGTTCAAGTGTGTATATGTTCACACACGTTCATAAACTTCCATTTGTGGCTGGGAATGTTGGCACTAAGGAGGCTGGGCATTTGACATCGGCTTCAGCTACATAGCAAGTTCAAGACCAGCCTGGGCTACACAGTTAGACTCCATTTAAAAACACAAAACCAAATACATAAACTTCTGTTTTGCTCTTGTTAATCTGTCATCCAGTAGTCTGTGGGTCCAGTCAGAGAGCCTCACACCAGAAGAAAGACTGTTCTCTTCTCCTTCACTCCACTGACATACCACACTGCAAAGCTGTCTCCATTTTCCTCCAGATTTGGCCCAAGAGCTTCGTGTCTGTGACGATGTTCCTTTGTATCACTGTTTCAATAAACTTAACATCTCCTGAGTTCTCCAAGTCCTGATACTGAACCCCAAACCTAGACATGGCCTTGGGGACTTCCAACCCCCCAGTGTCATGAGAAATGTACCTTGTGGGACAGAATCATGGAAGAAAATTTGACAGTCAAATTCTCTTAAATTTTTATTAAAATCTAGTTGGGCATGGTGGCATGTACCCGTGATGCCAATGCTCAAGAGACAGAGAAAGAATGATCAATGCAAGTTCGAGTCTAGCCTGGTCTGCACAGCAAGCTCCGGGCAAACTAGAGCTACGTGGTGGAACTTTGTTTCAAAAATAAGCAGATCGGAGCTGGAGAGATGGCTCAGCAGTTAAGAGCATTGACTGCTCTTCCAGAGGTCCTGAGTTCAATTCCCAGCACCCACATGGTGGCTCACAACCATCTGTAATGGGATCTGATGCCCTCTTCTGGCCTGCAGGCAAACATGCAGACAGAATACTGTATGCATAATAAATAAAATAAATCTTTAAAATAAATAAGTAATTATTAAAGTCTTCAGTTTAGGGGCTAGAGAGCTGGTTCAGTGGTTAAGGGTACTTGTTCTTGTAGAGGACTCAGGTTTGAGTCCCAGAACCTACATGGTGGCTCACAACTGTCCCTAACTCCAATTCTAGAGAATCCAGTGCCCTTTGCTGACCTCCAAGGGAACCAGACAGGCATCTACTGCACAGACATACATGTGAACAAAACACTATATACATAAAATAAAATAAATACATTTAAAAAAATAATTTAATTTCTCTGTGAGTTTGAGGCCAACCTGGTCTACAAAGTTCCAGGACAGCCAAGGCTACACACAGAGAAACAAAAAAAAAAAAAAAAAAAAAATTAACATAACTTAATATTCAATTCAGGAGCTGGAGAGATGACTCTGTGTGTAAAATCACTTGCTGTGTGACCTTGAAGACCTGAGTTCGACACCAGCACCTACATACCAGGCTGGACATTGTCCCACACACACCTGTAACCCCAGGCTATGGGAGATGGTGACAGGAAGATCCCTAGGCCTTGCTGGCTGCCCCAAGAGCTCCAGGTTCAGGGACAGTTCTCAAAGGAATAAGGCAGAGAGCGATGGGACACTCTGTCCTCTACCTGAGTGTGCACAGGCACACCCACCCGTACACACAAGACATACATACACAACTCTCTCTCCCCCTCCCTACCCCTCCCTCCCCCTCCCCCACACCCCTTAAACACAGGTGAACTAGACTTGGGATGGCAAAGGTATTTGCTTAGCATGCATGAGGCTTTAGGCTCAACTCCCTAGCACTTCACAAAAATAAATAAACAAAAAGAAAGAAATACTGAGGGGCTGAAGGTGACTGGGTAGCTGTTGTTGTTATTGTTGTCTAAAAGGACGAAGAAGTGTGAAAACTCTTTGGCTCTGAAACCTGAATTCTGTAAACAACAACAACAACACCCTTCGATTCAGGGATTGTCACACACAGAAAGAAGGAAACACGGGTGTGTGTGCACCTCTTCTGACCCTCCTCACCTTTTCTTTAATCCCCCCCCCCTTCAATCCGACGTTCTATTTAATCTCTCCTTTCTACATAAAAATCCCCACAGGTGGCTACCAGTCGGCCAGCCCCATAGCAACTGACCCTTTTCTTCTGCATAAACAGCAAAGGGCCCTAGGCTCAGCTGCCCAGAGCAGGGCATACTGCTCACCATCATCTCAGTGAACACTAGCTGCTTCTCGTGGAAAGGATGGAGCCCAGAGCATCCGATCTACCTCAGAAACACTGCTACATGGCACCGTTACAAGGCCAGGAGCAGGCATGGAAGAGTAATTCCCCAAGAGACCAGCTCTTTAATATTTAAAAATAGCCTCGAATAAGTGAGCTTTTATTGGGTCCTACTTAAACACATAACCAAAGGCTGTTAATTAAAACAAAAAAAAGGCTAGCATGATGGTTGAGTGGATTAAGGTGCTTGACCACCTGAGTTCAATCCCTGAGACCTACATGACAGCAGGAACTGACCCCTGCGATTTGTCCTCTGACCTTCCACAAACACACTGTGGCTCATGTGCACAAGTTCTTGCTCACATGTACACACAAATAAGTAAATACATATCATTTTTTTCTTCTAAGTCTCGGGACTATAGAGGAAATGAAAACATAAAGAGGATGTCAGATAGCATTATAGAATAATTTTCTTTTTTAGACGATGTTGTTGCCTTTACATAGAAGTCATTCTTAGAAGACAATGTCTTCATCTTACTTTCAAATATTCACGACAAAAATCATGCACAGACACACATGTAACTATATAAAATATATGCATGCATACATAATGGAAACGCACACATCAGACAAAGCCCCATGTCTTGGCTAGACCATCCACACCTCTGCTACGTCACGACTCTGCAGACAGTGAGTAACCTTAACTAGCAAACCTTAACTGACAGGGTTGGAAACAGCTCCCACCACAGACAGGCACACTGAACGGAAAGACCTTCATCCTTATGCTGTGGACAAGGTGGGTCTGCAGCAGCCACATCGCCTTTGGGAAGCTTCAGCCTTGCTGGAAGCTACCTTCCCTCTCAATGCCTTTGGCAAGGGTGATGTCCCCACCCCCCCTTCCTTCAACCTGGCCTCCTCAGTTCTAAAAAGTCGGTACACCTAAATAATTAAGATTTATTTAGATGTAAGAACCCAGAACACCTGAAGATCTTCAGACATCATCCAAATATGCAATCTCCGGCCTAGGTCTTCAGTTCTGAGAACCAATTAACAAAAAGCACGTAAATTGTGGTGACGTTTAACTGGCACTAGCCCCAGGAGGCTGAAGTCTGTTGAGCTGTTCTACTTCTGAGGGAAGAGGGATGCCTGGATGATGAAGCCCCATACAGACACAGCTTTCCTGAGTACCGTCTCCCTACACAGCCTTTCCCTCCCTAGAAAAGCCCTCTATGCCCCTGAATTATCTGAGATGGAACACTGAGGACCATAACCCCTTCATCTTATCAAGATGCTGGTCCAAGAAAACTGGTATCTTCCCACTAACTCCAGTCCCTCAGTTATTGGCTTTCAAGAGTGGACAGTGTAGCTGAAGGTTTTCCTGTGCTCACCCGGCACCAAGGATCCCGCAGCCGCTTATAAAATAATCACTCAGAAGCTTATATTAATTAAAATTGCTCGGCCATTAGCTCAGGCCTACCACTGACTAGCTCTTACATTTAAACTAACCCATAATTCTTATTTATGTTTAGCCACATGGCTTGATACCTTTTCTCAGTTTTGCCTTCACATCTTGCTTCCTCCGTGTCTGGCTGTCGACTCCTGACTCAGCCTTCCTGTTCCCAGAATTCTCCTCTCTGCTTATCCCACCTATACTATACTTCCTGCCTGCTACTGGCCAATCAGCATTTTATTTATCAACCAAATCAGAGCAACACACATTCACAGCATACAGAACGATATCCACAGCAGGGCAGCCCAGATTTGGGTCCAGTAACAATTTCTATTAGTTTGTAAATTCATTTTATGCCTTATCTGACTCTAAGTGGATGAGACTTTGAGTTTTTTTTTTCTTTCTTTTTTGTTTTTTTTTTTGGTTTTTTTTTTGTTGTTGTTGTTTTGTTTTTTCGAGACAGGGTTTCTCTGTGTAGCTTTGCGCCTTTCCTGGAACTCACTTGGTAGACCAGACTGGCCTCGAACTCACAGAGATCCGCCTGGCTCTGCCTCCCGAGTGCTGGGATTAAAGGCGTGCGCCACCACCGCCCGGCTAGACTTTGAGTTTTCCAGCTGGTCTGAGCACCTTACTGGTTCTTTAACTAATAAGTAAAAGGAAATCTTTGACGGTTTGTTTTCTACCTGTATGAGTCATAATTTTAGCCTCTTTTAAAAATGTACTCTTAGCCAGGAATAGTGTTGCATGCCTTTAATCCCAGCACTGAGGAGGCAGAGGCAGAGGCAGTCCTGATCTACACAGGGAGTTCCAGAACAGCCAGGGCTACATGCTGAAGGCCCGTCTCGAAAAGCAACAAAAAGCACTCTTGGCCTCCTATGGTGGTATATCTGTGGAAGGAGGCTGTGGAGGGAGGCTCATGAATTCAAGGCCATCCAGGCTACATAATAGCAAGGACTTCTCAGTGGGTAAAAGTGCTTGCCACACAAGCCTGACAACCTGAATTCAATCCTCAGAACTCACATAAAAAGCTGGCTGCAGTGGCATGCATCTGGAATTGAGAAGAGAAGGCAGAGAGAGGAATTGCCTGGGCGCTCACTGGCCAGCTAGCCTGGAGTGCTCAGTGCAGCAGCAGAAACAAGATGCTGAGATCCTGTCTCAACAAGGTGGAAGGAGAAGTTCTGCTCCAGCAAGTTGCCCTCTGAGCTCCACAGGAGTACCCAGTCACAAACAAGCTGTCACACTCATATACACATCACACACACACACACACACACACACACACACACACACACACACACGGGGTGTGTGGGGGGGGGAGAGAATAAAATAAGAATTTTTAAAAAATATAATGGCTGGGGGTGGTGATACACACCTTAACTATCAGTACTCAAGAGACACAGGTAGATGGATCTCTGTGAGTTCCAGGCCAGCCTGGTCTACATAGCAAGTTCTAGCCCATCCAGGACTACATAGTAAAACCCTGTCTAGGAAAAGATAAAATTCTAGAAGAGGCTAAATGGATTTATTTATATCAGCTATCAGTTACCTTTGGGGCTGGGGTCAGGAGTGGGCCCTGACTAGCATTATGGGATGCTTTGGTGTGATGGTGAGGGCTTAAATCAACCAAAGGCTTGGGTGCACAGGAACGAGCAGCTGCCGAAGCTAAGTACATGTGTGAGTGTTATTCTGATCATATGCAAATTCCATCCTGTATAAATTACATCTTTCGAGAACTATGCGTTAATATTAAACCCTACTTAATGAGTATTTAAGAACTGTCTTGACATCTGCAACTTACTTTGAAATCCATTCCTAAGAGACGGGTAGGAGGCAAGCATGGTGGTGCATGGCTGTAAGCCCAGCACTTGGGAAGCTGAGCGGGAGGGTCACCAGATGGAGACAGCCTGAGGTACACATCGAGGCCCTGCCTCCAACAAACAAACGGAACATAAAGGACAATAGGCTGGGGTTCGGCTCCGTGCTGAGTGTGGGCCGGAGTTCAACCCCAATATCACAAAGAGAAGGAAGAGGGAAGAGTCCAGAAACGGCAGTGCTGCATGCCTGCCGTTCTAGAACGGGAGAGACAGACAGAGGGCCTGGGAATTCACAGGAGACCTCCAGGAGACCCTGTCTCAACTCCTTCCCCCACCCTGCCCCCCCCACAAAAAAGTATGGAAAACGTTAACAAAACAATCTAGATGGTGAGTATACTGGTTTTCATCATAAAATTCTTTCAACTTAGCCGGGCGTGGTGGCGCGCGCCTTTAATCCCAGCACTCAGGAAACAGAGGGAGGTGGATCTCCGTGAGTTCGAGGCCAGCCTGGTTTATGTAGTGAGTTCCAGGCAAGCCAGGACTACATAATGAGACCCTGTCTCAAAAAGACAGAAAACTATTTTCTCAGGCTAGGGAGATGGCTCAGTCAGCAGAGCGTTTACCACAGAAGCATGAGGACGGGAGCTTGTGTCCGCAGCACCAACGTAAAAACAGGGAATGTTGGCAGGTCTATTGTCCCAGCTCTGAGGGACTGAAACCCGCTTACCCTGGGAACACTCTGGCCAGCCACCATAGCCAAATGGCAAAAAATAGTGTATGGTGGTTTGAAGAAGAATTGCCCTCACAGGCTCATATATTCAAATGCTCAGTCAACAGGGAGTCCACTATTTAAAAGGATTAGAAGGATTAAGAGGTGTGGCCTTATTGGAAGAAGTGTGTCACTTGGGTTTAGCTTTGAGGTTTCAAAGCCCATAATAAGCCCAGAGTCTGTCTGTCTCTCTGTCTCTTTTTCTCTCTTTGCCTGAGGATCAGGACACAGCTTTCAGCTACTGCTCCAGTACCTGGCTGAACGCTGTCATGCTTCCCATTATGATGATCATGGACTAAACCTCTAAAACTGTAAGTAAGCCCCAATTAAGTGCTTTCTTCATAAGAGTTGCCACGGTCATGGCGGCTCTTCACAGCCATAGAACAGTGACTAAGACGTGGTGGAAAATGCAGAGGAAGGCATCTGGCCAACCTCTGGCCTCCACATATGCACTCACACAGTGAGCACACCTACACACACACCAAAAGAAAAGAAGAAAGATACTTTTTAAAAAGAATACTCTCATCTTCCCTCTATGTTGTAGGTGTCTAGAATACATTCCTGAATAAAAGGCATAAGAATTTCCATCCCAGAGCTTGCCTTTTGCTCACCCACACTCTTTAAACATGAGCATGAAAAGGAAAAGCAGAAAGAGGCCTCCCAGTCTGAACAGTGTGTAGCAGAAGCTGGGAACCAGGCTATTCTGAGTACAGACCTATCTACTCAGTGCCTGTGAGCACGGAGTCCATCCACTAGCTTCTAATAAACCATCAGGGATTCTGGTGCATGTTTCTGTTTGGTAGATTGAAAGGTGTGTGTGTGTGTGTGTGTGTGTGTGTGTGTATTCTTGAGAGTGCTCTGAAGGCCAGAGGTCAATGTTGGGGGCCTTCCTCAATCACTCTCCACCTTATTTTTCAGGCAGGGTCTCTCTCTGAACCTGAAACTCACCAACTGGTTATACGGGCTGGCCAGTGAGCTCCAGGGACCCTCCTGCCTCAGGACCACCAGCGTAGGGGCTTTGACATGGGTGCTGGGGATTTGATCTTGGGTCCTGATGCTTGTGTGAGCATCTCCCCAGCCACAAAACGTTTTTAGAAGTGATAAAGTACTTTTTTCATTCACAACTTAAATGTTAATTGTTCTTTTTAAACCACTATCCATTCTATTCATCTTCTCAACTAAAGGGATAACAAAAAAAAATCTCTAATGTTTAACACGCAAAGCATTTTCTGAACAAAGAATATTTGAGGAATATAGGTGACTAGAATAAGTCACCACAAAATAAGACTGTAGGAGACCAGAACCCATCACTCAGAATAAGACAAAACGCATCACTCACAATAAGCCGCTTTTGTGTGAGGATTACTTTGAGCCGATTATCTCGAGCAACAGTGGACACAGCTTTGAAAACACAGCAGGAGGTACTCCTTTATAAGCAGAAGTTTGTATCTCTAAAGGAACTCTTCGTCTTCATCTCCTCCTCTGGCATCCTCCCCTCCCCTCCACCACCCACCCCCATCCCAACGTGAAAGATAACCCCAGACTCTACCACAAAGCACCATGTGAACATGCACAACAAACCTTGCTATTGGTTTCTGGGTTCTTCCTGGCCACCTTCCTGTTACAGGCTTCCGATACCGCAGGTGAAGGTGGGTATTTAAGCTGGAACCCTAAGTCACCTCTGAGAGATTCACTAGCATCTCTGAGTATTGGCGGTGAAGTGCATGTTAGTAAACTTCTATGCAGTTTCTCTTGTTAATTAATCACTTTTGATACAGAGGGTTCAAGCTACAAACTCAAGAAATGGAGAAATTGTCCTTTTTAATATTATTTTATTATCATTGTGGGTATGATGCATGAGAGGGGGTGTGTGAGCCACAGTGCATGTGGGGGCAGCAGAGGACAACTCTGTGGGGCTGGTTCTCTATTTCCAACTTCACATGAGTTCTGGGAACCAAACACCCGTCCTCAGGCTTCTAGGGCCAGCGCTCCTAGTTGCAACAGACTATCCATATTAATCTGCAGTTTGCGGCAGGGTGATTCCCAATGGCAGGACACTGAGGGTGGACACCAACAGCACAACCTCACCTTGCTGTCTAGTCACAAAAGGCCCTTTGCATCACATCCACTGGGAAAATACTTATCAAGGGACAGACCTTCACAAACTGTCAAGAGACTGACCATATCGCACGCATGATGGCCACTCTGTAAGCCGCTGTCACCTCTCACCCAGAACAGTACAATAGCCTCCCAACCACTGCCTTCTACCTCCACTCTCATTTCCCACGTAATACTTTATTTTTTAAAAAAGAGTTCGAGGCCAGCCTGGTCTACAGAGCAAGTTCCAGGATAACCAGGGATACACAGAGAAACCCTGTCTCAAAAAACAAAACAAACAAACAGAGGGAAAAAAATGTGGGGATGGGGTATGTGCACCTGAGTGTAGGTGCCCCTGGAGATCAGAGGCTTCAGACACTCCCAGAGTGGGAGTTTTAGAAGGCTGTAGTCACCCTATGTGTGTGCTCAGAACCAAAGTCTATTCCTCTGCAAAGGCAGCAAGCGCTCATAACAGCTGAGCCACCTCTCCAGCGAGAGCTCTTAACCTCTGAGCCATCTCTCCAACCCCCAACATAATACTCTTGACAGGAACCTGAGGAGCCTGATAAATTATTGCATCACTGCTCTAGAGTCCTAGTAGCTAACCGGTCTGAAGGTGGGAAGGGAAGGAGTGGAGAGAGAGAGTCAGGATCTACACCGAGAAGGTACCTGGACAATACGACCTTAAGTCTGGGGAAACCAGCTAACACCACCGCAGGAGTGTGTCCCCTAGCAGTATTTCATGGCTCAAAGGCTGCACACTCAGCTAGGGAGTCTGTTAGTACAGACCTACTTCCTGAGGCAAATCTAAAGACCAAGGCAGAAAGGAGTCTGGTGAGTCTGGTTCAAGCTCTCCAGCCAAATGGCTTCCCATCTCAATTAGTCCTTTCAAACACAGCAGCCACAGGCCATGCAGGATTCCCTCTCCTCTCCCAGACCCGTCTCCTGGCCTCTTGCCTCGCCCGGCACACTCCTCCCACCTCAGGTCCTTTGTACATGCTTTCTCTGCCCAGAACACGCTTCTACCGGCCCACTCATGACCTGCTCCCTCATATACGTCAACGCTCTGATCAAACATAGCCACCTTGTGGGTCCTGGGATCGAACCTAGGTCCTCTGGAAGAGCAGCCAGTGCTTTTAACCACTGAGCCATCTCTCCAGCCCTCAAGAACCTCCTGAAAGAAAATGGTGAATGGAACAGAAGGCCTCACAAGAAAGAGCTCTTTCACTGTTTACAGGTTTAACTCCTGTTACTAAGTTATTGTCTAACAAATGAAGTTGCCCAATAATGAGACAGGAAAGGAGTGGCAAGTATCTATCTTTATTGCCACGACACAAAATTGAGCTGTCAGTAAATAAATCCCTGTGGAAGTTCAGTCAAAACCAAACGACTCAAACAGCATCGTCTGTAAAGAATTCCTCAGGCAACGTTATTTCTGATGGCTGCACCTGATAGCTCTCTGAGCGCCTGCCTTCTCTGTCAGAATGTATAAGGACTGAGTGGCCAATGCCGGGAGAACATTTGGCACTCCGCTGGCACCGAATGAATGGTCATTGTGGTGTCGAGTAAAGTGCAGAGGAAGCCGGAAGAATGAAATATCACACTATCTTCCTATGAACTCTTCATCCTAGACTTTTAAAATGTGAGCTGGAAGGATGACACAAAATGTAAGACTCTATCATACCATTGGGCCTGTATCTGACAGACACTCTACACTAACCTATCAGGACCCAGCATCCTGCACACCTGGTCTTGGCCTGCCCCTTTTCAGAGCATCTTATGTCCATTTTTGTATTGCTCATGATGCCTACTCAGAACTTAAGTTGTTTTCCTTGTAGGAACCGAGCAGGAAGGAACTTCAGCAATCTACCTAAGGAGACAGCAGTACACAAAAAAAGAGAACAGATCAGACAAACTCCTGATAAGGTCCCTGTTGCTTCTAGAAACAGACGTTTTTGTAAAGTGACAGGCTAGGTTGAATAGACTATGGTGAAGTTACGAGTTGGACACGCGCGCCCCGCCCCCATCCTTTAAATCCTTAACTGAATTGAGTTAGCAGATAAGGGTATGCATCTAATCAACCACAGACACATCACTCTAAACACTGCAAAGATTCTCTAGATTTTGTCACTGATGAGAGATTTCTTTGCAGTGTTTTACAAGAGACTTCCCTGGGACACAAGTTAAGGCAGAGAGCTAGATGCAAAAAGTATGTTTCCTTTATTATCCTAAAGCCCATGAGGCATTAACTCCAAGATTAAAAGGTTGCCCCTGCTACTATGTAAATAACTATGTGTTCAATCCCTGGTTTTGTTATGAATTTTTTTTTAGGGCAAGCAAGATGGCTCAGCCGGTCAAGGTGCTTACAGCTTCAGTTAGATCTCTGGAACCCACACACTGTATGCCTTGGCACCAGCATCCACAAACGTGCCTTACACATTCACACACATAGAAATGAAAACAAATGTGTATTTAGCCACAACTGTAAAATTTATATAGTCACTACTGCCATTAACTTTGCCTAAATGGGGGCTCCCAGCTTTAGGTACAAAACATGAAGCAGGTCCCTCCATGGTTACGCCTGGGTACTGATATAGTAAGATCTTATTTTAGTAAGTGGCTGGATGCCTATTCCCCAGTGCTGACAAGACTCATCCTGACCACTTCTAGTAACAGATGGGTAAACAGCTCTACAACAACCAATTTGGGAACAACTCCAAACGGGGAGAGAGAGAAATGAAAACTGTAATTCACCACCCATACCTTAAACACTTCTCAAAACGGCATGTCCGATACACCCTAGGCCTTAGTGAATCACAAGCAGTTC
>CABHPQ010163335.1:0-13155 GCA_902168405.1 Peromyscus aztecus | reverse complement strand
GAGACTGTACTGTAGAAACTGAGCAAGAAAATGATGGGAAGGGAGCTGCATGGGCTCGAGAGGGATGCCCAGTGATCGGACCCAGTGTATCATTTTGAAAATGTATGAATTTTGAAATTCATTTGGAGATACTTACTCCATTAATGTTTGGTCCAAATGAAATTTGAGTCTAGCACAGACAAACATACAACTCTACCCTCTGTTCTCACACTGTCTCAGATGCAAAAGCCCACATGTGTGGTTTGGAATCTAAAAGAAACTGCTGAAAGTCTTAAAGAGAAATTTTTAATTTGGCATTAAGCTTTGGGAGACAGGGAAGCTCAAGGAGTGATCAATGGCTTTAACTTCTTTTCTACTATGGCCCTTGTTTTTTTACAGAACAGAGTCATTTATGTGTCCCATTTGCCTGGACTGTGGTTGGGTTTGGGGTGCATTGTCTGTGTATTGGGTGTGACCCTCATTCTTAAATGCCTGCCCTGCTTTTCTGACTTGGCAGAGACAGAGATCAGTTGGAAGATGTGATTTCAGTCAATGAAAAGAAAAGATAATGTCTCTGGAGCATAGAAGGGATGCTGAGGCCTCCCTAAGCACATGCCAGTGTCTGTAGACCGTTGAATCCCCTCAGCAACATCAGGTTTAAACCAGAGCATCAGCAGAGCATCGGCAACCTTCCTTGACCTTCCTGCTGAATGTGGAACTCAAAGTGTGGTAGCCTCATCACAGTGCAATTGAGAGATGTCAGTAGAGATGGGGGGGGGGGATGGGAGGGAGGCCGCAATCCCCTAACATTTATTGTAAGGGTGTATAGGTGAAGTCTATTTTGAATGCCTACCTCCCAGAAAAAAAACAAAAAACAAAAACAAAAACAAAAACAAAAAAACACCTAAAAATGTCTTCTGAATGATCCCTGGCCTAAGGGGCAGGCCCCTTAGGACAGAGATTTTTTCAAACTGTAGCATGCAGAAAAACTCCTCTAAAGAACAGTACCCGCATAGTCTATAAGTTCTTATCCCTAGGTCAGAATTAAAGCTTATATGTTCTCTTGATCTCCATCCCTCCAGCTTAGACTAATGGGTCTATGTAGCTAGCTAAGGTAAGGATGGAACAGCAGTGAAGGGCAGAACGTGCTGTGTCCAGTGGTCCAGAGGATGACAGAAAACGTGATAAAAAGGTAATGCCCATGCACACTAACAGGGACGGCACAGTTGAGGAAGGCTTTTTAGGCTTTTTTTTTTTTTTTTGAAAGAGGTGAAGCTGGGCAAAGATCATTATCTATAAGATCTACTGTTTAAGGCACTAAATGGAATTTATCCTAACATTTGTTGACAAATTGACTAAATGACGATACATTTCACTGCCAGTTGCTGAATAAATAATCCATAGTCACGGTGCGAGGTGACTAAAATATTGAGTGTATTTTCTCTCCCTTCCAAATCGCCTCTTTTTCCCTAGCACCTCTCTCTCTCATCTGCACATGAAATAGTCATTGCTCTTGTAGTTTCGCTGAGTTCAGTAGAACTGTCTTTCATTGACTTCACCGCCAATCTTGGACAAGGCAATTAACTTCATTTAGTTTGTTAGTCCTCCTTTCTACAGCAGGAGCGTGGCGGTGGATGCTCTTAGCTCCCTTTTAGGTCTTCCATCCCATCAGACCAGTGAAGTGCTTCTCATTATTCCCCCACTGGAAAGAGGCCAGGTCAAATGATGGCCCTTCCAGCACAGCTATCAGATGCGGCTGTACCCTTGGAAGATGGATATCAGACTGCTCAACCTATCATCATTAGTCCTGTGGTCTTAGAGTGGGAATGCACTGTCGTTCATAACTGTCATGGTTAGTATTTGGAAGTCTCAAAGCCTGTGAGATTATTCACATATTTATTCCTGTGTACCACATGTGCCATCCAACGCCTCCCCTTCATCATGTATCTGTGACAATATATTGAACAGAAAATTTCCATCAGCTGACTCCTGACAGACTCTATTATTTACAGTAGTGTCAGAATTGCTGCTTATAATTGGCTGAGCTCATAATAAACCAGCCTGGGAGTCTTTTCTTCTCATATCTCTTCTCACTGGTAAACTCTTCTCTTGTGATCCCTTCTTCCATCGGGGGCTTCTTCATTATTTATAGAGGAGGGAAATGCATGCCAGATGAGGCATGAGTTATATTGGAGGGTGATTCATTTCTCTCTCTCTCTCTCTCTCTCTCTCTCTCTCTCTCTCTCTCTCTCTCTCTGATTTAGGATTTTGTGGTGGGAATCAAGGGAGAGCAAACCAGAGTCCACTGGAGCAGTGGCTGTACTGAGCAGAGTACACTGCTTAGATTCTTGCCACTTCTGGAGACAATGTTGAATAATGAGTAATAGCTGCATTGCTCATGTTATTTCATTTTAATCCTAATTTTCCTACTTAGTCTTTTTGTGAGACCTCAGGAAAACCATCAACTTCTTAGTATCATAATTGTATTATCTGTAAAATGTGACTACCAATGATATCTCACTCACTGGAATATTAGAACAATTTACTAAATCCTGAGCCTAAAGAGCTAAATGCAAACTAGAAACACTGAGCACTCCAGGCCCACACAAAACACAGAGTATCATTTTCATTTGTCAATTATTTACCAGTCTTCTTCCCACCTAGAATTTTCCTGCATCAGAAAAGGTTCGGAATTGAGAGGAACATTGTGGGGATCCTTGGCCCTCTTCAAAAGGATGTGGATCTTCCCTGATAGGTTTTCCACGCCTCTTAGATATGCAGTTCCTTAAACTTCACACACATGCCATGTTTAGTTCTTGTCCAAAGTGAGTTAGGCCTTCTATTTTTATTTTGTGGCTCAATCAACCATGGCTAGTAGGTCTTCATAGCTACCTTTCCTAGATACCGAGCTGAAAAATCAGCAGTGGGTTGGTGGTGCCATACTTGCTAAGAAATCATTTCCTGGTCATAGTAACCAGCTTCCATAGACTAACTCATGTCTATCTCCACCGGGAGCATCCAGCAACATAGTAGAAAGTTATTCTCAAATTCCAGTGGGCAACATTTGTACACGACAAACACTGATATAGACAAACACAGATTTAGGCAAGTTATTTACTTTGAATTCAATGTCTTTGATGGAAAACCCCCATGGCCAATATCATTTAGGGAGACTACAGTAAGTCTGTATGGTCCTGATGAAATCTCTATTTGACATGCAGAGTCAAATTGTGTTTGTTAGCACTGTCTGTCAGTGTTCTGCAAGGACATTGTCATTATCAACGCAAAGGTGCTTAATAGAATGCAATAGCTGAAGGAATTTACCTGATCTCGGGTCTAGGGCTAAGAGCCACTGAATGGCAGCCATGTGGTTTAATAGCAGTCATCTTAGCCTCTCTCGCCATCTTGTTTCCCCTCTGAGAGGCTTGGGTTATTACCCTTAAAAGAAAATGGTAGATCGAAATACCGTCTATCCTCTGTTTTATTTTTACAATCAGTTATTTCTCCTTTTAGAGAGTCTTAGACAGATTTCTCCATCTTTCCTCCTATGCCTCTGGCAAGCACCCTGTGAAGATGCACACAAGATATTCTCTTTGTTGTTTGTGTTCTCTGGCACTCTTTTTCCCCCCAAGTGAAGAACATCACACCCTCTCAAGAAGACACAGTTGTCTCTCCATTTTAATACTTTTCCTTTCTTTGTTTGGATGGGCAAACACTGAAGATTTATCCCACTTAAGTCTCTGATATAGTCTGATTTGGAGTATGCAGAGACCATGAATGGTGAACTAATCTCACATTTTGATTGACAGATGAAGGAAAGATGAAAGGCACAGCCCACAACTAGTTAGATGCGGAGTCAGACAAGGGACTGATGGTTACTGCGTAATCTGGCATCTCTTCTTTAGCACTGTGTTATCTTCTACTTCCCAGAACTGAGGAAGTTATGAGTTGATTTCTACTTCTCAGAACTGTGGAAGGCATGTTCAGCCAAGACAGGTAAGTACAGTTCCAAGCATTAAGCCTGACAGACATTCCTTTGACTGATGGCTCTTTGTGTTTTGCATTCTATTACAAATTCTATTTTCAAAATGGTCCTGTCTCAAGCTGGGTAATGCTCATTCTTCTACTATCTATCCATCACATGTGCCCCATCACTTCATCCATCTCGGAGTGATGCTCAAAATAACCCGGACAATGCCCATCCTTCCACTTCCTGTCTATCACATACCCCTATCCCTGCATCCCATCTTGAGAGGCTCAGAAGTAACCTGAATGAGCCCTTGGCTCTTGCCTAGAATTTTCTGGGTTTTTGTTGAATACTCTGAGACTAGATGGTGCTAGCTTGCTTTCTGGGATCCTGAAAGGACAAATATACATACACTATGATATTTGTAATGCCTAGTATTATATTGAGAAAAATTAAGGTGAGTTAACAGATGAAATCATCTTCCATATCACTTTGCTAGCTGTCAGCAGAGTGTAGTGTAGAGTCTGAAGTGCTTTATCCACATTTAGGCTTCAAACACAGCTGTGCCTCTTCCGGAATGGCAGGCAGAGTCTTCATACACCCATCACTGTCCATTGTCTCTCTACTTGAACTTGCTACGAGCTGTAGGGTGATGCTTTATCATGCTACGGGCTGCATTCATCGACTCCCATAATATTTCAAATCTTTTGCAAGCGTTTGCTCACCTCCATGAGAATTTGGAAATTAAGGCAAAAAAATTTAATATGATCCATTTAGCTTTTTCCTGTTTTCGTCTCTTGGCTTCCATTTTCTTAAACACCTTTTAATCATGTTAGTAAGAATCTATATAGTGCGGAGAAAATACATTGCTGGTTGGAAAATCCCCTGTCTGTGATGGGCAGGGGGTCTGAGAAGCTCCTGTTGATGCTGGGATTGTGGACAATGAACTCTTCTCCTTGGCTGAAAGGAAGTCCAAATGGACAGCTGAGAGGGTGAGCTCTCCTCCCCTTGCCGGTGTCAAATATGGCTGCACAGAGCATAAGTCTTCACCACCCGGGGTTCTGGCTTCAGTTCCATAAACTAAAGTTTGTTCAGCTAGGTTCCATTCAGACTGTGCCTTTTCTTGCTGCTGCTGCTTCTGATTAGACAAGAGGGAGAGCTGACAGAGGTGACCGTGTCTAGTCTGGGCCTATTAGAGTGTACCTACTGTTTTCAAGGACAGTGACTTTTATGTCTCTTTCGGTGTCTTGGCAGTTCAGCCTAGCACACCAGTGTGAAATGTTTGCTTAGAACAGAGCTGAAATGAGTGGAATATCTGATGGGGGTGGGGATACAAACACAGGGGTGGGAGATGGAAAGGAGAATTAGACCTGAGTCCTAGTCTGCATCGAAGTGCAGAAGTGACCATTCTCCGGGGGCAGGGGAATTTGATACTGGGCTCAAATCTCATTTAGTTCATTACAGTGGTGCAATGCCTTACAGTTCAGATAGAGTTGAAATCTCTCTTATTCCCTGGGCTACTTTGTCCCTGAGGATCTGTATTCCCATTGCGTGAGAGCATGGCTATCTGGATGTGAGCTTCGATTGTTCTCAAGTCAGAACTTGTCCTAAAATACGTTAAGGAGAATGCAAGAGACTGTCAGAGACTCAAGATGATGGATTATATGAACCAGAGGCCATCCTGTATGAAAAGTTTATACCAGAAAGGAGGAAGGGAAATTAATTATTTGCAATGTATGTAGATGTATACATATATATCAAATGAATATGTTTACATAGATGCAAGAATATGAATATATTCTACAATATATGCACATATTTCCCATCATGTATATATTATGGCCTACAGAAAACAAAGCGTGTGACACTGTGCTTGGTGTAGTGGGTCTCTGGCCCTTTTCTCAAGGAATTGGCTGGCATGCTGTATTCTAAAGCCACTGTCACATAAAGGACTTCCTTCTCCATAACTTGATAGCTGATCTAGGACAAGTTCCACTGCATGTTGTGAGCAATGTAGAATGGAAGGCTATTATTATAACAGAGGTTGTGAGATTATGGCCTAGAAAGCAGCAATGCTATTGCTTAGCTTTTACCTTTACCAAGGTCCCTACCGGAACCTCATGGCACAGAGCCTCTTAGCTTGGTGATCTTGGCAAGAATGGGATCTGACTGTGAAGCAGGACCAATCTTCAAGCTTCTGCCTCCCCTGAGGGTTCTGTTTACTTCCTACCTGGAGGTGTCCACCATCACAGATATTTGTCTCTTTCCCCCAAAGCAGGGTACATGCCTAGTAGTAAGTTCTTCATTTCTTGAAGTGAATCACGGCCATATATTATCTTCCTTCATTCCCACTGTCCACTGGGAAAGCCTGGAAGATGTAGATGGGATTTGTTCTCAGGAAGGAAGTTCCAAAGGCAGATGGATGAGAAGACAAAAAGGGAAAGGTTTGAATCTGGTTCCTCCTTGGATATTATCTTCTTCCCTTCCTGCCAAGCACCAAATTTAAGACCTGCTCCATTCCTGGAACACACTAGGGACAACTCGGAACAGGGGAAGCAATAGAAGGCTGAGTTTGTTTGCTGTTCATTGAACTTAAAAAAAAAAAGACAGGGAAAAGCTTAATAAATGGTAGTCATGTCCTAACCCTGAGCAAGAAAACACACACTTTACCATATTGACTTCATATTGTTCTTATCAATAATTCCTTTAATATTTAGAAAGAAATGGACTTCTTAGAATTCCTCTCTGCAATCCCACTTTACCGTGCCCCTCCTTCAAAGCAAATATCAACATGCATCTGGCACGTGTCCCATCTGCTTGTATAGAATTGATGCTCGTCCTAGAGTGTGGGAATTGTTGTGGTGCCTTTAAAAGTCATTTAAGCAGGGCCAGTGAGATGACTCAGTGGATCAAAGCACTTGCCACTGAGTCAAATGTTCTAGATTCAATCTATGTAACCCAGGCGGTGGGAGTAAGGAAGCCATTCACACGAGTTGTCTGCCGGCTTCCAGAGGATAACATGAGGAGTTGTTTATTGTGTCTGTGTATTATGGCATGTGTGTCTCTGCCTTCACAAAGGAATAAAATGAAAATTTAAAAATCGACCAATACTGTTACAACTATTGGCAACGAGAAGATATTGTCAATTTTCATTTGCTGAGCTGTTTATTTCTCTGTATTATTTTGTAGTGCTGAAGGTGGAGCCCAGGGCTTTACACCTATGTCTCAGGCAAACCCTTCACTACTGTGTGACCTCAAGGCTGTCAGTTTCTTTCTTTTTTTTTTTTTTTCGAGACAGGGTTTCTCTGTGTAGCTTTGCGCCTTTCCTGGAACTCGCTTTGGAGACCAGGCTGGCCTCGAACTCACAGAGCTCCACCTGCCTCTGCCTCCCGAGTGCTGGGATTAAAGGCGTGTGCCACCACCGCCCGGCGGCTGTCAGTTTCTTTTGGCAACTAAAGTCTAGTCAGAGTTATGCTTTTTGAGAATTGTCCAGAGACTTCATTCATCTTCATTGTTATACTGCATTGTCCTAACCTGAAGCAGTGGTCATTCACAATGGATGCTGTTATAAACGGGTACTTCATGGGTCTCACACATCCATCCTGTGGTGCACACATGTGAGAGTGTTTCACTTGGGTGTGTAAGGCTGTATAGATGACCTCCTCCTGGACCTGTCACTTATTTCCAACTTGTTTTCTAAAGTTGCTCCACCATTTTCCAATGAAGCCAATGTTACAAATGCTTTTCGTTCTGTGCTTTCTGGCACTTCGTGCATACACCGACTTTCTCTTTTGCCAGCACAGAGAGCCTCAGTTCTTTACAGTTTTTATTTACTTTGTTGTCTTTGATTTCCTAGCCAGTCATGTTAGAAATTTATAAATTTATTACTTTTCCAAAAAATTATCCCGTATGGATTTATTTCCCTGCTTTCTAGTGTATCAATGCTGGCTGTTTGTTACTGCTTTTCGTCTGGTCTGTGTTGCATAGCTTTAATCAGTTCTTTGACCCATCTGCAGCTTAGCTGGCCCACTCTGAGAATCTTTAGTTTAAAAGGAACTTGTTCATGTCTACATATTTTCCTGTATGGGCTGCTTTACTTATGCCCCAACAATCTTTGTTTACTGTGACATTAATATCTAAAGATCTCAGCATCTTCATTAAAATGTCCCCCCCCAATTCTTACACCATTAGGTCCTTGCTTCTTGGTCTCCTGGTGACATCTTTCTTGTCTTACTGTGATTGGCATGTAATTTAGTCACGTATGCCACATATGTGCTCTATTTGGCATGGATTGTTTGAGGAACTTTTATGGGTCCACCCATCCCTGGCACACAGAAAACTTGGCCAGGCCTATGTTCTTTACTTAAAAGTCTGTATGTTGCTTGGTTTCCCTCACTTCCCAAATAATGCTTCTTTTACAGCTTTTCTCACCTCATAAAAATGGCAATTAAACATTTTTTCTCTGTCACTTAAGCCCCAAATTTTAGAACCATTTTTGATTCACTTTTCCTCACAGATGTTCAGTTTGTTGGTGTATGTAGTTGGGTCTGCCTGCCTGATGGAGCAGTCTGCACAGTGAATGTCACAGCTACTGCTGGACTGTGACAGTGGCTTCTGATACACTGCCCATCCAGCGAGACACCTGATAACTCACCAGAAGGAACCCCTCCCATAGTAAGATCTCTAGTCATTTTCATGGCCTATAAGGTACCTCCTGCCAATATCTTTTGACAACTTTTAAAAATTTGGTCAACTCTATTTTTGAAAATTATAGATGTTAATATTTAGAAAATATATGGATTATTTAAACAATTTTTGGTGGTCTATCCACACCAAACCCATCATGTCTGTGTCATATGCAATTAAAGCAGATATCAATAGCAGAAAGGTAAGAAAAATGTTACTAAGAGACCAAAAAGCAAGTGCCTAATAGGAGCTAGAAAGAACATTTGATGAAGAGCTGAGTGTGCTTTCTTTTTGATCCTGATTCTCCCTTATCTCAGAGTCTCACAATACTGCCTCAGGACCTTTACACTCTTGGGTACATCTCCTGACATCTCCATGTGCTGATTCTACCCTATGTTCAGGTTCCCCTGAAAGGGCTTCTGATCAGAAACGCTTTTCTTGATTACCTTCATCAACACATTTTCCAAAACACCCTCTGCTCCTTATCTCCCTTTATCTTACTCAATTCTTGTTTCAACACTTTCTCTCCTTATTAGAATTGAAACTGCAAAGGTGGGAATTTTGACTGTTTTCATTTCATTGGCACTGAGGACTGAACCCAGGACCTTGGACATGATAGGTGAGTGGTCTACCGCTGAGCTATTGGTCAGTCCTGATTCTGTGGTCAGTCCTGATTCCTGACTCACATTATCCTTTAGAATTTAGAGTAGTGTAGATTCACTAAGCATTAGTTGAACAGGGAAGTTCTTAACATGGACTGAGTGCATCACATATCTTTTTTGTCCAGATTGCTAATTGTATTGCAGAATGTTCCCACCTTAACTCCTTCATAGTGAATCCCAACCATTCTTATGTCCTTCCCACAAAGGGGCTTAATCAGTCAAGTTTAAACAAGTGATTCCAAAGATTCCTCCCCACTGCGTTTTCTTTAAATAGCTCCCTAGAATTCTGTGCCTATTTCTGGAAATCTTGCTAAACATAAACCAGAGCCTCCATAACTCTTAATTGGCATCTCATTCTCTTTGTAACCTTATTATGCCTCAATGCTACACTCAGAATTACTTCCTTTTCACTATCCTCTAGTTCCCCGAGTTGCTCGTTGACTATGACAATCTGTAGAGTGTTTTGTTTGCCTCTTCCTTCCCCTCCTCTACCACCACCTTCTCCTGACTCTGTAATCCAGGCTGGCCTTGAGCTTACTGCTACTGCCTCCACAATGATACACACCTAAGTTTATTTTGATTGAGTTTGTAACACATTCTGAGTATTTGTCCTAATAACTACAGAAAATGTGGTCCTTACTGCTCATCAAGGACACTTCACTTTACAATCGACAGAGACCATTACAGAAACTAGCAACCAGTCAAAATGCAGAGTTATTGGCCAGGCGTTGGTGGCGCACGCCTTTAATCCCAGCACTCAGGAGGCAGAGCCAGGCGGATCTCTGTGAGTTCGAGGCCAGCCTGGGCTACCAAGTGAGCTCCAGGAAAGGCGCAAAACTATACAGAGAAACCCTGTCTCAAAAAACCAAAAAAAAAAAAAAAATGCAGAGTTATGAAGCCCAGTCCCAACCAAAACAAATACAGTACAACTCTGACAGCTACTGCTCAGGGATTACTGTGGAGGAGGAGGCAGAAAGATCCTAGGAGCCAGAGGTTCAGAGAGTTTGCTGTGAGACTGTGGGATGTCAGCATCTCCATCCATAAAGTCTCCCCAACATGACTACCTGCATATGAGCTGGAAAAGGACAATAGACAAGCAAGATGGAGGATGCTCATGAGGCCTCAACCCTAAACAAAGAACTACAGGCACCTAAGGAATGCTGGGAATGGGGGAAGAACTAGTCTTCTCCAAGGAATAGCACACGAATTGGTTATCTAGTACCAAATGGTCATCCCTGAAAACATATGCACAGGGAACACTATACAGACTGAGGAGGTTTTATTTAGACATTTAGGAATGGTGTGTGTGTGTGTGTGTGTGTGTGTGTGTGTGTGTGTGTGTGTGTGTGGTATAGCAACAATTAATAAAAAGGAGGCCATGAATTTGAAAGAGAACAAGGAGGGGTGTGGGGGAGGGTTTGGAGGGAGGAAAGAGAAGAAGGGAGTGCTGTGATTATATTATAATCTCAAAAAAATTACTTAAAACAAGAATATATGCTAGCTACCATAGATTTGGAAACTATTAAAAAACACATAGGGAGTATTTAATACAGAAAAGTAACTACAAAAGGTAATTACGGTGAACATCTCAGTGCACCGTTGTCTTGTCAATTTACAATCGACTAAATAGGGTTCTTGCTATGTGTTTAGTTTTATAACCTTCTATTTTATACCAGACATTATAGGGTGGATTTACCATGCCATTAAATAATCTTCAAAAGCAATTTTTTTAACAGCTCCTTAATGCCCCACCATATGGAGGCACTATAAAAACATAAATCATCCAAATTTTAAAATATCTCTCAGCATAAATTAACATATAATTAGGGAGCATGAGAGCATGAATATTTTAAGGCATTTGATACTTAGTTAAGTATTACTATCCAAATATGGCATTTCCAACTTTTGTTCCAATGGCGGCGGCACTGTTCTCCAGCCGGCACTATTACTATCCTAGCTCTTCTAGTTGGATGAAATGTTAGTTGTGCTTTGAAAAATTCCTGTAACTGCTCTGGTTAATTCTTACTATCTAGTTACTCTATTTTATTTTCTCTCAATAAAACTCTAGGTTTCTCTCCACGTCCAGGTTGCTCCGAGAACCAGATATCAGATTTTCTGCTTGTCATACATTTTACTTCTAGTCTGTATTTCTTCTGTGCATTTTCTTTACTTTTGGGGCTCCTATGGTTGAGTGCTTGATTAATTGGTTTTAGCTGTCTCTCATGTGTTCGCAGCCTTGTGTGCTCTGCCTTTATTGCTTCTGTAATTATTACTGCTCTGTTTGTATCTGTAAGCTTTGATGTGAACACACTTGTTTTCAACCTAAGCTACCACTGACTTCCAATTATTTTTTGATCCAATAGTTGTTTAAAAGATGTTCAGATTTATCCTAATTTTTCAATTAAATGTTTGATTTTCTGGTTTTATTTCATTTAGCTTTGAGGATACTATTATATTTTCCTCTAAAGATCTTTATTAAATATGCTGAATGAATTGACAAATCTTTAAATGTCCTTTGCACATTTTCTTCTTGCAGGGTATAAGAACATGTGTATTTATTCACATGAGGTTAAAAGGTTTCATTCTTTTTTGTTTACTGTGTCATAGACTGAAAGTATATGATGTTTCTCAACTCATTCTTGTAGGTTCTACTTTATATACGATTATGTCATATGTGACAGAAGTTATTTGTCTGGTATCTTAGGATTTCTATTGCTATGATGAAACACCATGACCAAAAAGCAAGTTGGGGGGGGGGGGGCGGGCGGGAAAGGGTCTATTCAGCTTACACTTCCACATCACACGCCTAAGGAAGTCAGGACAGGTAAACAGGGCAGGATCCTGGAGGCAGGAGCTGGTGCAGAGGCCATGGAGAGGTACTGCCTACTGGCTTGCTATCCATGACTTGCTCAGCCTGCTTTCTTATGGAACCCAGGACAACCAGCCCAGGGATAGCCCCACCCACAATGGATTGGATATCTCTCATCAATTACCAATCAAGAAAATGCCCTATAGGCTTGCCCACAGCCAGATCTCATGGAGGCATTTTCCTAATTGAGGTTCCTTCCTCTCAGATGACTCTAACGTGTGTCAAGTTAACATAAAACTATCCAGCACACCTGGATTCTTGTCACTGCACAGGAGTCCTTTTATCCGCCACAAATATTTTCTTTTTCCCAGTTTATTGCTTCTGACTTGCATGTCTCAGTGATTACTTTTTAAAATAGTTGCCTAACCTAGTTTGAACTTACAAATTTTTATTGTAATTATGCATATGTATGTTGGGGAATATTATTTTAAAGTGTGTTGCAATTTTTCCTACTGCTTTTGTTAACAGTTCAAAGATGTGCTTGATAAAATAAAATTAAGCTGCAAGCAGGAAGCTGAGTCAGCAAGTAGCTGACAGGAAGTGGTAAGGAGGAACCACATGTAGCAAGGTTTTTTTAAGTGGGAGCTGAAGGAAGGACGCTGGGGTTTTTTGGAAGACGCCAGCAAAGGGAGAAGGTTAGCTACTTGCTATTCAGCCTCTCTGAGTGAGCAAAATTCCACCTAAACCGTTGAATCTTGAGTTCTTTAGATTTAGATAAAGTTTCCCTTAGTAGCTTTGAAAGAGTCGGTGCCTGAGGGAACAGAATCCCCTCAGGCTGTGGCCCTTGCACCTGAACCACTACTGGTAGCAGCAAAATTTCAGTCTCTAATTAGAACAGCCATTGCTTAAGGGGCAGTCACTGTAGATTATAAAAAACAGTTGGCAATATATATGCATGTGAGTATGTGCACATAAGTGCAGGTGTCTACAGAAGCCATTTTACAAAATCTATTAATGCAGTCTGAAGAGTTAACTGGTGTCAGAGTTCTTGT
>CABHPQ010163334.1:23308-33950 GCA_902168405.1 Peromyscus aztecus | reverse complement strand
AAAGAAGACAAAGCATTTTCACATAGTGGCCTTCTTTAAGTTATTTTGTGGACATTGTTGCCACTAGAAGACTTAAGGCAGGAGGATTAAGAATTCCAATTCTAAGGGGCTGAAAGAATGGCTCAATGGTTAAGATGGCTGCTCGTCCAAAGGCCTTGAGTTCAATTCCCAGCACCTGTATGGTGGCTCACAATCATCTATAACTAGTCCCATGGGATTCTATAGTTGTTTTTTAAAACTCTTATTCTTTTGGCATTTTTTGGGGGGGGCGCTATCACCCAGCTCTCAAAATCTTTTTTTTTTGTTTTTTGTTTTTTGAGACAGGGTTTCTCTGTGTAGCTTTGCGCCTTTCCTGGAACTCACTCTGTAGCCCAGGCTGGCCTCGAACTCACAGAGATCCGCCTGGCTCTGCCTCCTGAGTGCTGGGATTAAAGGCTTGCACCAGCACTATGTTTCTTGATTATCCTAAATAGTTTATAAGTAATAGCTTTCAAAAATTAGAAGTTTGCCTTACATTTTTAAATGAACTGTATAGGTACAATACCTTAAACAAGAGTAGAAACATATATACAGTGTGACAAAAATAACGTGAAGACCCTGAGAAAATTGAGATAATGATCAAGTCCTGGGAAGACCAGCAGTAACCTTTGTTGGTAGATATGTTGATAGATATGTCAAGGTTCAGGAGGTCTCCCTTGATCAAACCTGATCCATATTAACCTGGAGTGAATCCACAGCCTCTTGTTTCCTGTGGAAACAAAGCATTTTTAACTTACATTTTACAAAATACACTTTTTGACTTTTGTTTTAGAGTGAAGGCCTCCCTGAAATGTCTAGGCTGGTGCGTGTCATCAGTCCCTCTTCTGTCCCACGCCTCTCAGCAGCTGTTGTCTGCTTGTCAGCAATCAAAACATTCAAAATCAGCGCAATAACACCCAGGATCCAGACTCCCTCTGGGTCTCCCTTCTCTACATGGCTTATTCTTTTTTATATTACTTTACTTCTCTCTTTAAAGACTTTATTTTTAAACTATTCATTTTTTTTCTATGGCTATACCCTTTTTCTTTTCTTAAGCCTACACACATTGTTAAACACACTATAGTCTGTTTAGGGTTTTTCCATCTGTACCTCTTGGACTGTGTGTCTTTTATCCTGTAAGGCCAGTGAAAGAATGGACTTTCCAAAGAGAGCAAGCAGGCAAAGAGAGAGCAAGCTTCCTTCTTCCAGGTCTTTTATATAGGCTGCCAACGAAGGTGTGGCCTGGATTAAAGGTGGATCTTCACACCTCAAAAGATCTGGATTAAAGATGTGTCTTCCCACTTCAAATGCTTTAATTAACAAAAAAATCCCTTGCTGGGAGGTGGTGGCGCACGCCTTTAATCCCAGTACTTGGGAGGCAGAGGCAGGCGGATCTCTGTGAGTTTGAGGCCAGCCTGGTCTATGAAAGGAGTTCCAAGACAAGCTCCAAAGCTACACAGAGAAACCCTGTCTCGAAAACAAACAAACAAAAAACAAAAAAAAAGAAAGAAAATACAAATCAGCAAATTGAAGAAAAAAAAATAAAACTAAACGTAGAGGTAGCTAAGGTTGCCATCTAAGATGGGAACACCCTTGCATTCCTGTGTGTTTGCACACTAAAAGTTTTAAGTTGAAAATTTAACATGGAGCTCATTTCCTTTCCAGTTAATGTATGAACAGAACTTTGGGATGGATTAGCCGTCCTTTGTTTCTTATTGATTGTATACTAATGCATTGTATGCATATTCTATAGTTCATTTAACTAGTTCACTATTAGTTAACACTTAGGTCATTTCTAATCATTTATCATCATAAATAATGGCAATATTTAGCTAATAAAAACCTCACAGCTAAACCTAAGGGAGGTCATTTTCACCCAGTTATATTTTTCGATATTTTCAGGTACAGGCATGAAATTGCTCATGATGGGCAGAGGATTTACATCTTGGGAGGAGGGACTTCCTGGACAGCCTATTCCTTAAACAAGGTACTTTTTTTTTTTTTTTTCCTTAAAGAAGTAAAAGGTAGTGGGAGACAATAGACAGAGGAATATATCTTACTAATCAAGATGATTCTGTTAGTATTTGAATTTTTGAGCAGCTTCCTTGACACTTGTTTTTTGATCAGAGTTCTCTATGACAGAAGGTTAAACTCAGTGCTCCTGGTGCGCTTTGCAGCTGATAGTCACATTCATCACATGCTGAAAAGTCTGTATGAACGTTGTGGTGGATGAGGGCGATAACTAGAGAATGTATAGTAATTAGAGTTGGGGTCAGTCTTCACAGAATGTCACATCCCTCTCGTTGGTACAGTGCATTAAAAAGGACAGACAGGCTTAGGGCTGCACATCACTGATTCCAGAGAGCCCAGCTCCTTAGGGCTTTTAGTCCTCCATCCCCATGGCATTTAGAAAATGTCACAGTTAGAAATCCCAGAGGAGATCTAGGTCAGGTGACAGAGCTCCTGGCCTGCCTTGGACCTTTAAGGAGTTTGTTGATTTGTCCCATTCTCTTACCAATGCTGCTTTTTTCCCGTCACAAGAATGTTTCTCGCTCACTGTGGAGAGGTCAGAGGAGTAGCACAGCATGCAGAGCACTGAGAGGCACGCATGCACACACGCTTCTCTCCTCATTCTAGCCTTTTCTTCTCATTTTTTCTAAAACTGCTCCCAAAATGTTCATTTTCAAAATCTGCTTTTACAGTAATAAGATTATAGCTATTTACTTGTGCATATGTGCTTTTTTTTTTCCCTTCCAAGATCCATGCATACAACCTTGAAACAAATGTATGGGAGGAGATCGCAACAAAACCTCATGAAAAAATAGGTAAATTAAAAGTATTGATTCATGTCTTTAGCAAATGTATTTTATACTAAGTTGGGAGGGCGGGGTAAGGGTAATTTTCTTAAGTGATATGGCACATAAAATAGTTATTAAAATGATGTTAGAAGTTACTTTATTCGTCAGCTTAGTTGTTATTCTCTCTTAGCTGCTGAGCAGAGAGATCTTAATAGGGATCACCGAGTTATGTGGTACAAGTGGAAGAACACATGAGAGATAAGAAATGGGCCTCAGGGACTGGAGAGATGCTTAGTGGGTAAGAGTTCCCACTGCTCTGCCGAGGACCTGAGTGCAGTTCCCAGCATCAGGAGCGTACAGCCTTCTGTAACCTTAGCTTGAGGCACTGTGAGTTCCTCTGCAGGGTCTGAGGCACACACATGTGTTATATCCACATACTCACACAAGAATGAAGAAAAGAAAAGATAATGGGAACTTAAAATCTGCCCATCTATGACACTGTCACCCCATCCCTTCTCCTTTCTCTGTTTCCCTGAAACTCCATCAGGAAGGACTGGAAATGACTAGCTGTTGTTTTCTTGAATAATGCAATTCCTGTATTTATGTGTTTGACAGGTTTTCCTGCAGCCCGAAGATGTCACAGCTGTGTTCAAATAAAAAATGGTATGGAGTCTAACTAAAATTTTGATTCATTTCTGTAATCTTACCTGCTGAGAATGACTGATTTCCTGATTAGCTCCTCTAAGGGGTGCATAATTTTGTAATTTAAACTTAAAGGGAACTCTAGGCAGTTTTCAGAATGTAAACTAGTTTTGTGTCTGGGCTGTCTCTGTTAAAAGAACTCCGAAGCTGATGATAAATAAGCTTTTATTGGGTCTTCCAGCGTGATTTATGGTTCTAGCCCTGTGAGTGCTTGCACAGATAGAGCTCGGTGCACATTGTACTAAAATTGTAATAACTTCTCCAGAATACTATAGCATGAAGTTTATTCTGTTCTCTATCTGATGTCAGAACTCTGAGTTCATCCCTTGATTCTCCTGTAGCAAAGGCCTTGTATGATTTCAGAAAGTAGCAGCTACTTGAAGCATGATAACAACTCTTCTTTGGCTAATATTTCTGGCTTTTGATTTACAGGACATTTTATAGTTTGACATACCACCTTGAGCACCCCTTACTTTCCCCCCCACCTCTGGGAAGGGGTATATGCAGGAACTTGATAGCCTGTATCCTTTTAGCATCCCATTTCAGATTTAAGTAGTGTTTATCTGCCATTTTATGTATACACAGGGACTTTTTTAAAAATTATGCTTCTGCTTTTTGGATAAGATTTATAGGTTGTGACACTGTTCTGCTTTGCCTCTGAGAATGGAGCTATTCTTTAAAGTTTTTCTTGAGTCCCAGCCAAAACAAAAGTTCCTGGTATATTTTATAGTTTAATTAAGTATTGGCTTAAACTTGGTCCAGACTTGAATTAGCCATTTATTCATTTGCTTCCTGGGAGCCATGCATCATTCATTTGGAACTTCTGGGCCTTTAAAAGGTCACATGGTCTTTGCTACGAGTTGATCAATAGTTAAAACTAACCCACCCAGAGCTATACAGATCAAATGAGCTTTGGCTATATTTATTTACTTACTATTTATTTGTTTGTTTGTTTATGGTGGTTTTTCTGAGACAGGGTTTCTTTGTGTAACAGCCCTGGCTGTCTGGAACTCACAGAGATCTACCTGCCTCTGCTTCCCCAGTACTGGGATTAAAGGCGTGAGCCACTGCATCCAGCTCATCTTTTTTCTTTTTTTTTTTTTTTTTTTGGTGAGGAAGGACCCATTTTGTGGTCCAGATTGCATATAATATTTTGTGGTCCATTTCTGCATATGCAGAAATGCAGTGAGCATTTCTCCTAGGTGAAATGTCCATGGGGAGGATATTTGTTGGTAGGAATAAAAAAATGCATGCTTTTTCCAAGATGTTACTCAAAAGAAGAGTTTGAAAGACTGGTTTGTAGCTGTGTTTTGTTTTTGATTAGTGTTTTCTTGTCTAGTGGGATTTTAAGCTTCTCTTAGAAATGGAGAAGCAGTGGCTAGCCTGCTCCTTCCAGGGCATCTCCCTTGGGCTGCATAGCCAACCTCCTTCAGAGCATGAGCTTTCCCCAGACCTCAGTTTCTTCATTTCCAGCTTCCTGTTCCTTCACTTTTGGTGCCTGGAACCGAGAAATGTTTAAATTTGAGAAGCTGACATGAAGCCTCCCTAGAGGCTGGCATCCTTAGTCCCAGGGAAATGTCCCAGTTCTGTTGAGGAATGGCCCACCTGTCAGCTAACCATATGTTCTCCCGGAAGACATGCTGTAGCTGCAGCTCATTGCCTTTGTGTGCTATTGGCTTTCTCCTTTCTTGGCAGATGTTTTCATTTGTGGGGGCTATAATGGAGAAGTGATCCTGGGAGACATCTGGAAGCTGAATCTGCAGACTTTTCAGTGGGTGAAGCTCCCTGCTACCATGCCAGAGCCTGTTTACTTTCACTGTGCAGCTGTTACCCCCGTGAGTTTGTTTTTACATCATTCTTACATAGTGGGTCGGAAGGAGTACTAGCAAGGAGAAAAGATGCTGATATTGACCAACTGTGGGCTAAGAAAAGGAGAGGAAAACACTACTCCATCCACGTTGAAAAGAGCACTATAAATGTAAAGGAAATTCAGTAGTGGTTATTTTAGGTCCTGACAGTCCATTCTAAGGTGTTTCCTAAGAGGGCAGAATAATGTTATCCTTTGGTACCATATTATTAAAGATACTGTTTTTTATCTTTGTATTACCAGCATTTGATATTTTGGATACTCAATATACTCTAAACTTAATTGTTAATAAAAAGTTGTTTGTAGTTTAAGTTAACACACACACACACACACACACACACACACACACACACACACACACATAAAGCCAGGCAGTAGTGGTGGCACATGCCTTTAATCCCAGCACTCAGGAGGCAGAAGGCAGGTAGATAGATCTCTGAGTTCAAGGTTAGCCTGGTCTACAGAACAGGTTCCAGGACAGCCAGGGCTACAGAGAGAAACCCTATCTCAGAAGGAGAAAAAAAAAAAAAAAAAAAAAAAAGAACAAAACCAAAACACAATATAAGCAAATTAAAAAAGAAAACAAAACTATAGAACTAGACATGGTAATTCTACCATGCAGGAAGCAGATCAGTTGAGCTTAAGAGTTTGAGTCCAGCTAAGCAATGTATGAAACCTTATATCAAAAACAAAACAAAAATCCCACCAAAATCCTATTTTTTTCTTTACTAACCCACTCATTATATAAGCACTCTCAGTTTCTGCATAGGCTCAGATGAGTTGAGAAATTCTGTGTCTGTGGAGCTGGGTGTCGAACCCGGGTTGGCGGTTATACAAGTGCTGTACCTGATTGCAATTCCAGCCTGAGGGATTGTTTTGTTTCATCTCACCTTAATTCCGTCTATGCTGCTCCCTTTCCTTTGCTGAAAAGTCTCTGCTTTGGTAGCTATTGCTCTTCCATTTGAATTTGTCTTCTTTTAACTGCCATTTGTTCATAGGCTGGTTGCATGTACATTCACGGAGGAGTTGTGAACATCCACGAAAACAAACGGACTGGGTCATTGTTTAAGATCTGGCTGGTGGTACCTAGCTTGCTGGAACTGGCATGGGAGAAGCTGCTCACGGCCTTCCCCAACCTAGCAAACCTCTCCCGAACACAGCTTCTGCACCTTGGACTAACACAGGACCTCATCGAACGCTTGAAATGAGGATTCTGGACTGTTCATTGATACTGGAAATGTTAATTTAAAGAGACTCCTTTATTTATGGGCAGTGTAGAGTGTGCTACAAAGAGAATTGGTTACCCTGATCAAGGCCTTATTCAGAAAATACATCAGATGCCTTTCGTGAATGGGTTTAAGTTTATGGACATCTCACTCTCTCATGTGCTATCTTCTTTGCTTCCCTCCCTCCTGCCCCAGTTTACACCCCATATATGCATTCCCTCTTTCCTGATGGAGCTGAGGGAACATCTGAAAGTACCTTCATGATGTTAGGAATCAAGAGAGAGAAATTGTGTGTGTGTGTGTGTGTGTGTGTGTGTGTGTTTTCCTTATTTTAAAGAAATTCTAAACATATTGACCATGTCAGCTAATATCACCTATTAAAGCATTATTATCAACAAACACTAAGTTTAAAAAGCCAGCAACAAGTGGTCTGGGAGATAGATCGAGAAGACTGACCTGGATAATCTTGCAGGTTGTTCTTAAATTTGGATGTTAAGTTAGTGTTTCTGAGATGTGTCTGAGTGACTGGACTCAGACAGCAGTGGTTGACTTGGTGCAAAGATACCTAACCTTGACGAAAGGAGAGAGTTCAGCAACGTTTGATTAGTGAGCCCCTCAACCTGTTGATGCCCCCGTGGTTAGCATTGGCCTGCTGAGACTTAGCCTTGTGTGTCAGCGTCACGTGGTTGTTGTCTTTCAAATTAAATGTATGGCGTCAAGTTCTTTCTAGGCAGTTGTGAACTTCCCCTGCGCTTATTAATGGCTTTAACTATGTCTTTAACCTCTCCATGGGGAGCTGTAGATTCTAAGTGCGTGGTGTCAATGTCAGAGGACAGTAGAGTAGAGCATAGCACTGCACCCTTCAGACTTTTAGCTTAGCTTCTGCTTGGGGCGATGGCCTTTGACTATCAGAGCAGCCGTTTCCTTTTGAATCTCGGGACCACGTTCTTGCATTTTCTCAAGCAGTGGGTCCTGGATTCCTTCCTGAGCTTCTTACCCCCTTTGCTGTCTGCTTCCGTGTACACGGTGCTGTAATTGCCTAGTAATTAGATAAAAGGTCCTAGGGAAGAGGCACAGCTTATCCTCCTCAAGAAAGAAGCAAGTGTCGTTTGAAAACCAACAGGAGGAAGGAGTGAGACAGGATCATTTGCCTTTTTTATGAGAGATTTTAGTTCTGATCTGTTTTGTTTGGAAGAAAAGTGACCTAAGTTTTCACTCGTTTTGTCTTCAGACTGCTAGAAGAGTTGAGGGAGTTGCTAGTGTAAGCCTGTGGGTATCCATAGGTGTAGTCAAAATACTGGAGCTGCAGGAGGGCGAGCCAGACCCTCCTGCAGGCCTGTTATGGAGGAGACGTGTGCAGGAGATTTGGAACACTATTTTTCCTTTAAGTGCCTCTTTTTCACCTAGCTTTAACATTATTCTTTTTCTTTTCACCCAGAAGAGATCTCTTTAGTTTGTGTGGATTTAAAGTCACCTTTGAGTTACAGTTGAAAAGTTCCTGCCCAGTGTGCAGTCCTAGGGAGGTCTTTTGACTTCTCACAACAGGCCTTCTGCTCCATCCGTGTGGGCTGTCAGTGGAGCCTTTGCTCGCAGCCTGGAAGAAGCACTTATCTGTGAGTTTGGGTCATTTCTGAGGAAATGGAGCTGCTCTTCTAGGGGTCCCATCCCCAAATCTCGCCATTTCCTGTTGGTGTGGCTTTGACTTCTTACCATCAGAGGAGCCCTCTCCAGAGTAAGTCAGTCTGAGCCACTTTGTGAGTTCAAAACTTTGTGACTCCAGGCCAGGTCTCTGGACCGTGGCGGAACTATATCCCAAACTAATAAGCCATGTTTTCCAGGGTGACAGATGGATTTTTGTCATTGGTTTATATAGGGACCAAAGACTGTTCAGCCTCTGTGCTTTGACTGCCATGGTCCTTGGAATACAAGAAGGCCTCTGGTTCTGTTACACCAGAAAGTTGTCAAGAGAGGACTGATTCAAGCCACACTTGCTGGCGTTCTTTTGAAGGCACTCTTTGAGGTAGATGCTGGAGGCCTGGCGTCAGTGACCATAGGTGTCTTTGAAGTCCATGTGTGGTCTGCGTGTCTTTGACTGGAACACTGGTGAAAACGGTGCAGGGGGCAGCTGCGTGCTGTAAGCACTCCTGGCACGTGTTCTGCATGCCAAAGGACTGCAGCTGAGGACTCAGGAAGGTGCCTGGGTTCTCCAAGGGTCGCCAGCAGTGTAGTTTCTCTAGAACAGCACTTGGACTCCTCACCTGGAGTGGGAAAGGTGATGGCGCCTGCTGCTCCTCTGCCTCTTTGAGGTAGGCCCCGCCATCTTCCTGTGCCCTGGAAATGGAAGTGCAATATGTAGACACGAGTGGTCTGGACAGACTATGTAGAAGCAATGACCGTAGAGCAGCTCCACTACCATTTGTACTGTCTTGGGCAAGTCAGCTTATTGCTTTAGAGTAAAAGTATGCCAAGGATTTTCAGTGTGATCATAAGCCAACTTTTGGTAAAGCTGGCTTTTTTTCAAGTCCATGTTTTCCTATTCTAGTTCATAAAAAATTGCTGTTCCTTGGTTTGTTAGAGTTGAGATTTTTCCCATTCCTGTTTGTACTATCTTCTGTTTGCATGGCTTGCCCAGGAATAAGGAAGTCCACTTGAAAGTGTTGCCCAAGTGGAGAATTAAAACCTAATAGTAATACAGTTCTCCTACATGTACACTAGTTTATCTGGGAATGTAATACCTTATTAAATGATGCCTCCATCACAATAAGGTATTTCCCACTTCACAGAAAAACTGCAAACCAGTATATAATAGATTGAAGCTCTGCCTGCTTTTCAAGGCAGACCAAACCCTTTTCACTGGCAGGAATCTTCTTTCAGGGCCTAATGACTTGCTTTATAGCATTCAGGGCCTAAAGCTTGCTTTATAGCATTCGTGTCCAGCACAGAGCTAGATTTAAAAACTATATGTATAAAATGAAAATATTAACATTTCTAGATTGAAGGTATGAGACAGTGGCCTTTGGTTCTCCACAGTAGCACGATGAAAGCAGAGACAGTTGAAATCCACAGATAATCAGTGTTTCGACTTTTCTGTTGAACCATTTCTTCACTTACCTTCCCCTTTCTAGTCCTCTCCCACAGACATCTCCTTCTCAAGGGACTAGTAGTTAGGGAAGGAAGAGAAGCTCAGAGAGGGCCTGGAGCCCGCCACCACGCCCGTGCAGAGCTGTTGAACGCTGCTGAGAAGCCATAGGGTCTCCCTGAGCTGAGGTGCCCTGAGCATGGTCTGCTGCTGCTGCTGAGTTCTCTGCTGCCTCCCGACCAGAGAACTCTCAGTTCCTGTGGGGAGAAAAGGCGGTGTCTCACAGAAACGGGAAACGCCATCATCTGAACACATTTCTTTGGCTTTTGACAAAGCTTGCTCTTCTGGTTCTTCCTTTGGAGTCACCTTCTCCAGTCTGATAGGCTGGTGTTCAGGAAGGGCGCACTGTCCTCGTGGACTGTGTTGGTTTGGTCACCTCTAAAACCAGTTTGGTGGTCTGTGGTCTTATGTGACACTTACACTCTGATGTAGCACAGAAAGCCATTTTCCCTTTTCTTCTTTCTTGTGTTCCAGGGTTGGGCTTCAGGGTGAGTGAAGGTTTATTGTTATAGCCATGCATTTCAGTGACTGGTTAGCATAGGTGTAAATTCCATTGGTCCCCGGGTACCTTAGAACTCTGGAAGCATAGGCAGGGCCTGAAGTGGGCTCGGTGGGGGTCTGGAACCTCCATGTGTAGTCTCCCTTCTAAGTCTGTGAGATTTGGAAGAAAAAAATCTCCCCTTGTCTAGTATCCTCAACAGAAGTTCTGAGTTGTGCTTCAAAGATAGTGCCATCTTCTTGGTGTACTTCCCACGTTGTTAATTTTTTTAAACTTTTGAGAAGTTTTTTGAAGGCCCCGCTTAGTCTGCTCAGGCCGAGTCAGAGGCAGTTTTCAGAGACAAGGCCACTTTCACTAAGTAGTGGTGATTGCTGTCGTACTAGTTCCCGGCGG
>CABHPQ010163334.1:0-23298 GCA_902168405.1 Peromyscus aztecus | reverse complement strand
GTCCCCAAATTCAGTTCTGGTAGATATTCTAATTTCAGTTCTGATTCAGCCTGTTTAAGAGGTTTGGGGACCCAGTTCTATAGCTGCGCACTGTCTCCCTTGTTCCTATTATAACTGTCCGGCAGAGAACTGTAGAGCCAAGGCCAGAAGGAGTGAACATTGCTTGTCTTTGCCTGGTTACCCTGACGTTAGGCTGACAGTCTGATTACACAGGCTTGTCTCTTCCTCTCTTGAGAACCACTGAAATAATAGTAAAATGCTTTAGTGTCATTTCCCTGAAAGTGGGGTTAATATTATCTCCTGATACCGCTGTGAGGCTGAAATGCCTGTGTAAAGTGCTTAGCCTGCTGCCTAATGATAATATTGTGTACTTGTTAGTCACTGCTGCTCTCTAGAGCGGGGGTGGGGGGGGAGGGGGGTCTCAAACCGAGACCATCATTTAGGTGACATTTTAATTAGAGATGAAAAGGATAGTACCTAAAACAAATAACAATAAATAAGCCATCGCAGCCTAAACTGCTTATTTAGCACTGTAGCCCTGAGACTAGAGTGAGGGCTGGGGGTACAACAAGGTTATGGGGACCTGCCCAGCACAGGACATGTGACCCCTGGGCTGGATCCTCATCATCTCCCTCTCCTTCAAACATCTTGTTTTTCTGGATATTGTGAATGTATCTTTTCTTGGCTAAGTCTGTAGTTTGAGTGACTCCAAGGATGTGGCTGTTAAGTCCTCACTCGTTCAGATACAGCCTGGTGTTTGGAACCTTAATTTTAAGAACCAGTCTTGGGAAAAAATGAAGGGGAAGGAGGTATATTTAAACAAAACAAAAAACAGAAACGCACACAAAAAAATCTGGTGTGCTAAGTGTGTGTGGTTTTAGTTTTTAGTGTCTTGCCCAAAGCTTATTCCTCACTATCATAATCTCAAGCAAGAACATCACTGTGCCACATTTTTTTCTCCTTAGCCAGATGATAGCGAGTGGAGGGCCTTGCATGGTGATGAGATCAGCAGATTCACCATCCTGTCCACCAAGGCTCTGACACCCCAGCCTCAGACACAGAAGTGAGACTTTCAGCTCACGGGGCTGCCAGGCCGGAAGGCCGGCTCAGCATGGCTCCTCAGCACAGCTCTAGGGTTAGTGGAGAGGACAGAGACAGCTGTACACTTGGGCCACTTACGATTTTGGTACCCTACATCAAGCCAGGATCTTTACAGCAATTGCATCAGTTTATCTTTCTTGAATCTTCTAAGCAAAGCTGCCAGGAGTCTAGAGCTGAGAAGGCTCTGGTGTTTACTGCAAATATCCAAAATTTCTCCCATCCCCTTGTAAGAGAGCAAATCTATTTACAGCCAGGTGGCTGAGGCTCTTATTTACTACAAGAACTCCATCCTCCAACAAGCAAACTCAGATTTGGGATTAAGGTGTCAGCAACTGTTCCTTGCCCACCCTGTGCTGCCTGCCACTCAGATAGAACCCTTAGGAATGGTGAACATGGGGCCTGCTCACAGCTGCCAGCACATCACAGGCCCAAGACTTCAAGGGCAACTTCCTTTCCCTCCTTGGTGGCAGAGCCGAATCGGCTCTCAGTCCAGCATTTCTCCGTACACTTTCTGCATAGCTAATTGGTGTGGAAAGGGCGTGCGATGGGTACGTGCTTTTCATTCCAGCATTTCAGAGGCCCAGGCAGGTGGATCTCTGAGTTTGAGGCCAGCCTAGTCTACATAGTGAGTTCTAGGCCAGCCAGGGCTTCTTGAAACAAAACCAAACCAGAAACCAACCAACCAAAAACATTGTTTTGGAACATAAGCTTGGGCTTAGCCATATTTCATAGGATAGGCCAAGGTCAACCAAAGTGTGGTTGCCAAGGGAGTTACCAGCTCTCCTAAAGCCTGACCTTTCCTGCACAGTGCCCCCCGGGGCCACAGCGAGCAGAAGAGCTCAAAGGAAGGGACCCTTCCCCAGATGGGCGTGGCTCTGCAGAGCCGCAGTGCAGCATGGTGAAGCCTGGGGCAGGGCCAGGTAGCCGTGCTAGAGGCGGACACCAGGTCCCCCAGGTGCCACTGCCAGTCGCTTGTCCGGGCCAAGCTCCCAGTGTCCACACTGCGGGGGAGCCAGGTCAGGGTTTTCGGAAGGTAAGATGGCCTCCCGTTTCACGGAGAAGCCGCCCAGGGTGGTTTCTCTGCCGCCCCCTGGCGGGCAGCGAGGCGGGCAGCGAGGCGGGCAGCTCAGGGCCAGGTCGTGGCCTCCGCGGCTTGCAGCGACCCGTGCCCACGCTAACTGTGCATCTAGTGTCCACGCAACCGGCCGGGATGCCACGGGGGCACAGCCTTGTATTCAGGCAGATTGCACCCGGAGGCAGGGGTTCTATCCAGCAAACGAGTCAGAGGAGAGTAACCAGGCACTGAGGACAGAGTACGTTGGTGGGAATCTCAGAGGAGCACTAAGAGCTAGTTCTCTAGGGACAGCTCCTACCTTCTGGTGCCTTCTGGAAGGGGAAGAAGCCTGCGACAGAAGCCAGCAGAACTGCAGGAAGAAATGTGCAAAGTGAGGGAGAGGCGAGGCAGTGCTTGCGGAGCTCTGATATATAATCGGGGTTCTCGCTGTAAGGTAGTTAGTTGGGGAATTTTAAGTTCGAGGCCACGCCAAGGACCCTGCTTGGTACACAGGGTGAGGCCTCTTCGGCCAGGGCACTCAGAGTACACATAGCAAGGGCTGGATTTCAGCTCCCATCTCTTTATCATGCGGTAGACACTTGCGTAATGACAACCTGAGGAACATGGCAGCCACCCCGGGGCAGCACCCCCAGGGACACAGGGAGGTCCACATGGAACTCAGACGGGTACCATGGGTCTAGGACCTTCTCCACTAAAGCTTTGCGGGTGCGGCCCCTCCCTCCTTCCCTCCCTCCACAGCCCCCGTGTAGCGCAGCAGTGCAGTACTGCAGAGGGGCCCAGGCTGCGGGGGAGAGCCACTCCAAACCGGAATGATCTGGTTTAAGGCGAGCTGATTCTCCCACCCGCTCCCAACCCCTCCTCCCCGCTCCCACTCCCTCCCTCTCCTCCCGCTCTCCCTTCTCCTTCAGCGACAGGCTGCTTTCTGCCGCAGTCCCCTGACCAAGGTAAACAGGAGGGAGGAAAGAAAAAGCTCTGTTTCCATGGCAACCTACAGGGGCGGTCGATATGGCTCTCTCGGAAGTGCTTGTGAGACTTGAGGGAGAAAAGAGGCCCCACTGGAAAAGCAACAGGGAGGAAGGATCTTAGCTGTGTTCATAATGGGGTCGTTCTGGAAGGTGATGTGGGCCTGGAGCAGGGGAGGTCAGGAGCCTGACACCCTCGGTGAGGCGGCAGATGGGGAGGGAACTGGAGACACAGTTGCACCCCAGGGGCTGGATTCACACCAGAAATGCCACCACCAACTCAGGAAGTATCAAACAGGTACCAAGAGCTGTCAGGGCCTGCCTAGACCCTCACACCCCACTAGCCAATTCAGAAAACCTTCCGTGGCAGCTCAGGCACAGGGTGAGACCCAGACCCAAAGACAGGTTCTGTCTGAAAGAGGCCCCCACCCAGTTCCTTCTCCTCCCGAGAGGAAGGCTCCAGCATGGTTCCTTCTCCAGACTGGCCCAGCTCCTCAGTGTGGCATCAGATGAGAACAGAACGTCTCCAGCATGGGATGACGGGGGTGGGTCACTCCCTCCTGAAGGACAAGGACTGTCCTGGCACTCTCCAGAGGACAATTCGAGTCCTCGCTGCCCAAATCATTACCACACATTGAAACTTCTCTGAGGAGCAAGCTGAGAGGATCAGAAGCCTCCAGGCTTCAGGGTGCCTTCCCTGGGGGCTAGGAGAGGGAGCAGCTTTTCTTGTCACTAGCTGCCATCTGAGTGGCTGGGCTAGGAGAAAGGCAGAGACAGGAGATGTGGGCTGGTCATCTTCCCCCACCCCAGAGAGGCAGCTGTGGAGACGCCTGTGGAGTCCCTGTGAGGGGCCATCCTTTCCCCAGGCCACACAGTGAATCCTGGCAGTAGGGCTTCCAAGCCTTGGAAAGTCCAGCCCTGGGCCTCTTCACTTAGCAGGAGCCCCCGGAAGCATGTGATCCGCCTGGATGGCACCTTTCAGGCTAGAACAAGGCAACAGACCAACATGCTTTCCTCGCCTGACACTCAGAAAGACCCCACCTCAGCTCTTTCCTTGGCTTGCAGATTCCAGAGCTACCTGACCTTAGTGTCTCCCCACGGTGGCCCTTATTCTGGCTCCAGCGCCCTCCTGCTGCTCCTTGGATAATTAGGTATGCTCCTTGTTAGGGTCTGGCCTCCATCTCCAGTTCTCTATTCAAATATCATCTCAGTGAGGCAGAGCCAAAGCTAGGGTGCTGCTGGGGAGACTCCAGGCCTTTGTCCTGACCCCTTGATTCCCACTTCTACACCCTCCCCTCCATTGGCCTGCCCGCTTCCCATCTCCCTTCCTGTTCACATTGCTTACTGCCAAACTACTCGTTCGTTCCACTGTCTCCAGGACTGACGTGCTCTACCAGGTTCTTGCACTTTCTGTGTCCTCAGAGCCTGGAACACAGTAGACAGTCAATAAACACTTTGAGATGGCTAGATGGTGGGGGCCTAGGTTCGGAAGGTGCTGTCTTCCATCTCTTCAGCAGTCTGCAGTCTCTCGAGGCCTCCTGTAAGCTGCAGGTGTGTAACACACACCCAGTACGGCTCACAGGCTCACAAAGGGATTCCATGTGTCACTGCTAAACAGAAAAGAAGCAAAGGCTTTAACGGTAAAAGGGAATCCTGCACTTTTATAGGCTGGGTCACCACGTCCAGGCTGTAGGGATCCTGGGCAACATCTAAAGCATGACTTCAGTGATTCAAGTCAACCTGAGGTCCAGGGTCCAGCCCATTGGGTCTCCCACTGTGGTCCTTTGGTCCGGCTCCAGCGCCCTCCCCGCAACTGCCGGAGCATACTCCCTGCCTCTGGGGGGCACCTGGGGGCCTGTGCAGGGTCTGGGGCAATCATTCTATCCTCTCAGCTTTGAGCTCAGGTAGTGGGCCGAGTGCGACCCAGCCCCGTGCACTGGGAGATGATGGGTGGGAGCCTTGGCAGTTGTGACAGGGGCTCTGTATACCACTCTGCTTCTTGAGGCTACTAACAGCCTTGGCTGCATGTGACCACAGTGGCAAGTTCCAGCAGTTTCCTCAGCCACCCCCGCCCCCTCCACACACACACACACACACACACACACACACACACACACACACACACACACGCTTGCAGTGTGAGTCACCTTCAATTTCCTGCCTGCCTCTTCCCCGATTGACCTGATAAATCCAGGACAGCTTTTATTGCTTTTGGCAAAACACCGCCATTAAGATTTACAGAGCCGAAAGCCGTACAATGTAATCTTCAGAGTAATTTACACAGTGAGTTTCAAAAGATGAAAAGTTAGCATTTCAGAGGTAATTTCATAAAAAGGATTATCAGATTAATCACTTGTGTCGATTTAATAGTGGTGTCTAAAATAATTAATTAGCTTGCTTGAAGTCAGCAATGCACAAAGGGCTCCAGAAGGGATACAAATGGCCATGTCAGACGTGAGTGTGTTTGGGGCAATAGATCTGCAGAGAATTCTTGCTCAAATTACCTCGGGAGAGTGTCTGGTGTGGGCGCCGGCTTAGAGATAAGAAAATGAAGTGTGGTCCGGTGGCACATGCTCATCATCCTAGCACTTGGAGGTGGAAACAGGAGGAATAGGGCTGCAAGGCAGCTTGGACTTCACAGTGAGCTCAGGGCTAACCTGGGCTACACAGTGAGACCGTTTCCAATCAAACAAACAAACAAACTGAAAGCAGCTAGAATGGATTCCAGTCTTGAGGACAGCCTTCGGATATGACTGCTGGATGCTTGTCCTCACCCACAGAGCAACGGCTGATCTGCCATGTGTTGAATTGCCTTGTGACACCTGGAAAATGTGTCCAAGCAAGCCCCATCTGACTGTTGACAGGTCGCGGTGATGGAAGATCCAGGTGTGAATTGCAGCCCGCTCATGAAATTACCTGTGAGTGTTCCAAGATGGAATGGAGTCTGCAGCAGCTGGGCTAGTCATACACAGTCCTTATGGTGCCTGCACCAACACAGCTCTGACGCATCTGCGCATGTCATGGCAATGCTATGTATCTTCTTAGTATTATTACCAGCCGAATAGTGCCATCCCCATCTTCCCTGACACCCCACAAAAAAAAAAAAGAATATTCAAGTCCTAACCTGCACCACCACTGAATGTGACCAGTCCTGGCACCAGGCACCTTGAACTCTAGCTGACCTCAAGAGCAGTCCTTCAGGGAAAATGCTCTCCTCTCAGTATCTCTTTTTCACACCTCAGATAGGCCTCCTGACCAGGGTAGCTTGCAGTGCTCCCTGGGGAAACGACAGCCAGTTCCTTCAAAAAGGGCACTGAGAGCGCACTCCGTCCAGCAGGGGACACTTCCCCAGCCTGAGGAGCCTGAGGGGGCAGCCAGGCGGGGGCAGTCAGCCAAGGAGCTCAGAGCCACAGAGAACCCTTTGGTGGGGAAGCTGAGTTCAAATGTCTTTCTCCGCAGCCTCCTGAGGAGGAGGAGTTCAAGCCATTACCTCACAGTTTTTCTGAGAGCAGAGCTGAGGGAGCTGAGCCCCCGGCTGAGTCCTCTCTGCTGCCATTCTTTGCTCCTTTTCCTAAGGACATGTGTATGCATGTGACATGTGTATGCATGTGACATGTGTATGCATGTGTGTGTATGTATCTACCAAGCAGGGCAGGGCCTAGTGCATCCCAGCGTGGGGGGAGCTGCCTGTCCCCACAGGGGCTGCTCTGCCAGGTCCAGGCACTTGGACTCCCTGGGCCCCACAGGGTGGTACCTGCTGGGCGGGTGACATCGTCTCCATCTTCTCTTCATGGGCTGAGGTTCAGAGTCTTCCTCTGGAGAGCAATTGGATCCTGGGAAGAATTAGGGCTAGGTCATATGGGATAAGAAGACAAGCTTCCTGTCTACCAATGTGCTTCCTGATTTTGGACCTCCACACGTCTCCTGGGGGAGCCTGCTGGGGGCCCTTCTTGAAGAGGCAATGCTGGACTTTTGGACCTAGGACAGGACAAGAGGGGAGCTGGACCAGGGGTAGAACGTAGGATGCAGGAAGCTAGTTATTGTTATTGCTCCTCCTCCTTGTTTTTGAGACAGAATCTTGCTTTGTTGCCCAAGGCAGCCTTGACTGCCTTATCTTCCCCTCAGCCTCCCCGGTGCTGGGATTACAAACATGTACTATCATGCCTGGCATCCAGTGATATTTTAGATATAATTTGTTTTAGGGCTTAATTTTTATGCCCATGGGAAGTAATTTTTGGTAACCTTCAATCCCAAAGTGGGTTGTGGTTCACACTTCCCTTGGCAGGCCCAGGTGGTACCATCCATTTCCTGTCCACTCTGGCAAGGCTATGGAGGAGATGGCTGGTGACTTCGTCTTGGTGTTAAGTTACTGAATTCTTCAGAAGTTTACTGATTGAAGTCTGTACATTTCAAGAGGCCAGCTAGAGCCAAACAGTATGTCCACTTCCTTTCTGTGGAACTGATATGGAACGTATGGCCTTTTGCATGCTAGGCAAATACTGTAACACTGAGCCACACCTCCAGTCCCAGGATGGCTCTTCTGGATTTCATTCATTCATTAGTTAATTGTGTTGGGGATAAACCTCAAGGCTAGGCCTATGATGAACAAATACTCTACTACTGAGTTCCAACACCAAGCCAGACTTCCTTCTAGTGAGGTTGGGATTGGGAGAGGACTGGATGATGAGGCTGTCTGCTTGGTACCGAGACTTGTGGCTGAGATGGCCTGTCTAGCCACGAGTTACTTTGGTTCTCCTACAGAGCACAGAAAGTGTTCTCAGTCCCTAGACAGAAGATTCTGGTGATAGTTTCTGTAAGACTGTGTAGCTCAAGGGGAAGGGGAGGTTAAGAGCCATGAAGACAGACATTTGGTACTGGGCAAACCATCCTGGAGGATTCCTCCCTGATGCAGGGAGCTGTCAGTCTACTTCTTATTAAAACCTGAAAGTCGAGCCAGGCGGTGGGGGCGCACGCTTTTAATCCCAGCACTTGGGAGGCAGAGGCAGGCGGATCTCTGTGAGTTCGAGGTCAGCCTGGGCTACAGAGTGAGTTCCAGGACAGGCTCCAAAACTACACAGAGAAACCCAGTCTCGAAAACAAACAAACAAACAAACAAACAAACAAACAAACAAACAAAGCTGAAAGTCTCTCCCATCCCCCCAAAGTTGCCCAGGGCCTGTTTGGCTTTGAAGATTTGTGGTCCCTTCCAAACTCCTGCTGCATAGGACTACAGATGACATGCAGCACCAAGGTCTTGTCTTATAGAATGTGGTACCTTGGCTTCTGTTGGGCTGGAAGAAGCGGGGGTTGGGGAGGGCTGCTACTGAGCCTAGGTAAGATGATGGGGTTCACTAGTGCCGTATGCACACCTTGAAGATATCTGGCTGGGTGTTCTACCCACCACAGCCAGCTGCAGCTGACCAGCTACACTCTCTTCTGCTCTGGTCTGCCAGGAGGTACCTGGTGCCAACTTCATGGTTATTGAGCAAAGGCAGTTGGTGCCAGGCTGGTCACCCCTTTCATGGGTGGTGCCAAGCTGTCAGCTGCAGGTGTGGGGGCCATGGACGAGAGACCCCACCCATACTCCATCAGTGCCCACTAGGCTCTAGGAGTTTCTCCAGGACCTCTGTGACATCACCATTTTCTTTCAGCAAGTGGTTGAGCACAGGCTGCACATAGAGAACCCCCCACATTAGGGGCTGGGGGTGTGCCTCAGTGGGTACAGTGTGTACTTAGCCTGCATGAGGTCCTGGTTTTGACCCCTGGCACCAGAACAAACAAACAACAACTAAAGAACCACACGGGACACTGGAGAGCAAAAGAAAGAAAAGCAGCAGCCAAGTGTTTGCTCTTGCGGATCTTGTTAAGGTGGTTGGAAAGAGATCTGCCCACAAAACAGCCAAGAATAAAGAAACGCAGTGAAGGATTTAGGCACAAGACCACAAGGCTTTGAAGGGCGCACAACAGTGGGGGCTAGTCTGAAGAAACATTAAAGATTCGACAGGGTTAGCCTGTGAGGACGACAGTGACCGAGGAGATGCTTGCTGCTGTGGAGGTGGGTCCCACCCCTCAAATGTATTTCAGCAAGCAGAAACCCCACAGGCAGGTGCTGGGGGCCTCGGAACTCCGCTGGCTGTGGCCAGGTAGCTTAGGCCTGAGCATGCTGAGGAATTACCTGGGGATCTTGTGAGAAATGCCTGCCGCAGGGGAGGCCCTCACACTAGAGGTGCTCGCTCCACTAACCTCTCAGGGTGGGCACAAACCTGCACGGCCATAAGGTCTACAGCTGGCGCTGCTGTAAGTGGAGTTGCCATGTGCCCTTGAGAATTGTAACCAGAGCTCCCAACCCCTCTAAGGCACCAGCCACAGGGGCAGCGCCCTCAACACCAGATACCACACTAAACCCCCCTCATGACACATGCACCACAACTTCTAAACCCACCCACCTCCACAAACCACATGTAACATACCATACCCTTTACACACTACACATATACCACATACCCCCACACTACCTCACAAACCACACATATTTCATACTACCCCCCACAAACCACACACACTTCATACTACCCCTTACAGACTCCTTATATTACTCTCCCAGCCACCCACCCACACCCACACTATCCACCCAAAGCCCCCCCTCATATGGAAACACATTACATATACCACATACAGCCCCACACCACACATGCAAATTCACTACACCCACATACCCAAAATGTACCAGGACCTATTAACCTTGGCCTGGGCATGAATCTGACGGGGATTTAGAGTCTGTGACTTGGGACAGCCATGTTTGCCCTCCATCCAGTGAGTCAGCGAGCAGGCAAGGGGTCGTGGTTGGGGCTCCCTGCATGTTATTGCCATTAGAGGCAGAGTGCGCCATTGCCTCGCTTGGCCATGGCTGTGCAGAAGAGCAGAGACCCTGGGCTGTTTGGTCATCAACAGGGCTGTTACGGGCCCTCCTACCTCGGTGCTGAGATTTATTGATCTCATTTTCAGATGGAGAAAATGGCTACAGGGAACCAAAGCGATGAGCCAGAGGTGAAGCAGTCGAGGCCCCGGGCAGCTTACGTGTTCAATAAATCCGCTGACTGAATCACAGGCCAGGAAGGGCACGGAAATGTGGGTGGCCATATTCGTCCTCCAACGCTGGTCAGGCAGCAGGGCAGGGGCCTGAGCAAGACTGCAGTGGCTTTTCCCTTTGCTGGGACCAGCCAGGATGGAGGTCCTCCCACCCCCATTTCCTGAGTTCCCGACTCCTCCACTCCCCACCCAGCTGCTCTGGTAGGAGAGGAGCAAACTTCATGGTCACCGCAGGGCAGTCAATTCTCTGGCCCCTTGGAGCTGCGTGTGTAGCCCCAAAGGTTACGTCTAGATTGTGAGACCAGCGTAACCGCTTGCATCCAAAGGGTAGCCCAGGGGTCAGGGGGATGGTTCAGTAAGGTGCGTACGAGAACCTCAGTTTGATTCCCAGGACCCATAGAAAGACAAACAACAACAACAACAACTGGGAGTGGTGGACGTGCTTGTAATCACAGCACTGGAGAGACAGACAGATCCCTGAGGGTCACGGGCCCACCAACCGAGGCTACAAGCAAAGTTAGAGGGCGGTGAGAGACCCCTCTCCCTCTCACAGGTATAAGCCTCTATCCTGCCACCCTGTCTCACCCCACTTCCTTCAGGGCTCTCCGGAGCTCTGCGGAATGCCGACCCAGGTTCCTCGTGGAGGGGGAGGAAGACAGAAGTGCCAGCCCTGACAAACATGGTCAAGGGGTCACAGCAAATCATCTCCTGGGCCATCTCACTCTGACTCCTGAGACCACTGGTTGCTCTGGAGCCAAAGTAATTAGGTTTCTTCTGTCTGTAACTCCCCATGTCATGAAAAACTAGTGGCCATCAGTCAGGGACAGCCATATTGCTGTGGTCACAGCTGCCTCCAAGTCACCCTGGCCAGCGCCTCTCCAGAACAGTTGAGTCAGAATGCCTCAGTGCCAGTCAGGAAGGAGGATCTTTCCCATTTCAAGGTAAGGGGCTGCCTGGTGTCTGTCTTGCTCCAGTCTCCATAGGGTGGTAGCTGGATCTGGGCTTTGTCCTCCTCAGGGGCCCCTAGCAAAGGTAGTGCTGGGAGGGAGCTAGGCCCTGTCAACTTCTGCTTTTCTCACAGTCCAAGGTCTTCGGAAACCAGAAGTCTCAATGTGTGGGGTGAAAAGTGGGAGGCAGCGGGGCAGGAGGGTGGAGGGGCACCAGGGAGAAGTACAGCTCGCTAAGTTGGGGCCTGCTCAGAAGCCATGGGAGCAAGCTGTACCCAGACGCAGAAATAGTAGGCTGTTCTGGACCCAAGCCAGGAGCAGGTGGCCATTAGAAGCCAGGCTCCTAGCCCATCCTCAAGAGGCCCCGCAGGAGCTCTGGCCCCTTCCCTCTGCCAGCTGTGCAGCCTGGCATGGAGTCGTACCCAGGAGGGCCTGCTGTGCATGCAGCTGCCCAAGGGACTGGATGCATGACTCATTCTCCCGCTTGCTAATCATTCTCCTGTCCTCTGCCTGGCTTCTCGCACAGCCTGCCTGCCCCTGGAGAAAGTGTGCCCATCTGACACCTTCCCCGTATGTCCTCAGTGCTCCTGGTACATTCTTCTGCCCTTGTGGCTGCATCTACTCTGTGCAACCTCCATGTCCAGCCTGTTACCTGATGCTCTTGTCTTTCTCAGGGTATAGTCTCCCTGTTCCGTCCAGTTCCTTCAGGAGAGTCTTGTGCCCAGCAAGCAGGCTGTGTTACACCAAGAAACCTTCAAGTGGCCTTTCCAACCACCTCATTATACAGGGCAGGATGCCTAGCCTGGAAACATCTTTGAGAGTGACTATCAGAGTGTAGTGGAGAGCATCTACCTTCTCGGGGTACTATGAGTCCTTCCCATGACTCCTCTCAAGGGAGATATGGACGGGTGGCCCCTTGTCTCTGACAAGAAGCTAGACAATCTAACCCAAGTTGGCAATGAGAGGGAGGCTCTGGGAGTATCAGATAAGGTCTGTGATGGGGTACCATGGCACCAGCCAGGTGGGAGGGAAGAGGAGGAAGCCACCTTGGCTAGTTCCTGGCAGATAGGCCTCGGATGCCAGTGCCCAGCTCCATACCCTCTGGGCTTCTGCAGAATGAGACAGTTAATCAGCTTGATTTCCAACCACTTCTAAGCTTTCAGAGCCATGAAAAGGAGAAAATTCTCACCAAAAAGCTGAAATGAGAAAAGCCAACACTACTTGTGTATGTTCCTTCATAAATATGAACAGAGCCTGGCTTAGGACACAGAATTTGGCTTCACAGGCCTGCAACTTGGGCAGGCTTATGGGACCCTGCCCTTGGGAAGAGCTGGTATTGGTTTAATGCTCCACTGTAGCTGTCTTGAAATTCTACAAGGAGCCCACTTTTAGAACTTTGCTCCAAGACCTGTAAATTACATAGCTGATGTGGCCCAGAACACTTACACTATTGTCAATAGGAAACACTGTGGGCATATGTGCAATGGTTTTACTTTAAAATTGACCTCTGGATGACAGAATCACTGGTCATTTCCTCATTTTCAGTGCCTGAAGAAAGAAGAGAGTGAGCTTGTTAACAAAGTGTTTGGTGAGAATGGTATCTTTCAGATGGGGTGGCCAATTCTACATCCACAGCAGTCACCAAATCTGGAAATCAGGCACTGTCAAATCTCTGTGTACACATTCAGACATAATCCCTTAGTGACAGACTGCTATGCCATCTTAAATCCATCCTTCCATAATGCTAGAGCTAGTAGTTGGCTATGGCATAACCATGAGAAACTGAAACATTTCCTAGACTCCCTTGCAGCTAGATGTGCCCATATGATGAAGTACTGGTCAACAGGATGTATGTGGAGGAAATTTCTACCATCTAGACTTTCAGAAACAGCTGATGTGTTCCTTTCTTGTTTTGTTTTGAAACAGGGTTTCTCTGTGTAGCTCTGGCTGTCCTAGAACTAGCTCTGTATACCAGGCTGGCCTCAAACTCAGAGTTTCACTGGCCTCAAACTCAAGAAATTCACCTGCCTCTGTCTCCTAAGTGCTGGGATTAAAGGCATGTGCCATCATCACCCAGTGTGCTCCTTTTCTTTGGCGTTGTAGCTTATTCTTATATATCTGAATACCAAGTATGTGCAGGTCCCATGGAAGCCAGAAGAGAGCATTGGATCTCCTGGAATTGGAGCTACAGAAGGTTGTAAGCTATCATGTGGGTGCTGGGAAACAAATCTAGACCCTCTACAAGAACAAGTGCTTCTAATTACTGAGCTATCTCTCCAGCCCCTTGGGTTGTAGTTTTGATTTCTACTATAGCAGAAAAGTTTTAAACCCTTGGACTAAAGAGTCAGAAACATATACATTGTTCACCTTACTGAATGTTACAGAGGAGATTAGCAGTATGTAGCTACTGTTATGTCCGATTCCTCCAACAGAAAGGGAAGGCCAGCATACCAGTGTATGGGGGAGGAACATGAGGAAGCAGGTAAGTCCACTCATGTCTTTACAATGAATAGCAGAGCAGGTGAGGGCACACTGAGTGCTGGGGTTGCTATTGCAGGATGGCAAGGGATGGTATTGTATTGGGTACATTTTGTTGCTGACAAGAGAGGAGAGAGGTTTGTTCTGGCTTACAGTTTGATATGACATGATCTCTCACGGGAGGAAGGAATGGCTGTGGGAATGTGAGGCCACTGTTTGCTCCCATTTCAGCAGACCAGGAAACAGAAATGGGGCAGAGAGCATGGAAGAGCTGTAAACCTGAGTCTATGCTAGGTCCTGTCTCCTCAAGTTTTCTGTAGCCTTCCAAAACAGTGCCATTATCTGGATACCAACTGGTTACATACATAGGGTGCTGCCCTTTATGTCCAAACCTTAGCAGTTATGGAGAGGTGACATTTGGACAGATCTTACTATAGACAGGAAAGTGTACATCTGGCTGCCACTCCAGCTCCAAGGAACCCGACACTCCCTTCTGGCCTCTGTGGATCCCTGCACTCACATGTGTACACACCCATCCACAGAAATGTGCATGTGTACATTATTTTATTTAATTGATTTTTTGTCTCTTTATAGCTCATAAAATATTACAGAAAAGTTTGTGTTTCAATAAAAAGACTATCATTTTAGCAACTCTGCCACTAAGGAGTTTTTGTGAATAAATTTTAAGAGTGAATACTGTCTTCAAATTCCTTTTTCTTTTTAAAAAAAAAACAACAGCTATTAAAAATGATGGACAAATTTTAATTAAAAACTGTTAAAGCATTCTCCATTTAGTTTTAACTTTATAATAGATTACAAGAAGATGCTTATGAAACAAATATAACATTTGTTTTAGTACATGTCTTTAAAAGATAGACTTATATGTATGTAAACAACTATATAATAAAGAGTTTCCAAATATATCCCAGCACTCAGGAGGCAGAGGCAGGTGGATCTCTGAGTTTTAGGCCAGCCTGGTCTACAGAGTGAGATCTAGGACAGCCAGGACTACACAGAGAAACCCTGTCTTGAGCAACAAAACAAAACAAACCCCAAAATTCTTTTAAATAAAATAAATTATTTTAAAAAGTAATATAACTTTGAAAAGCACTTTAAAAAATGAACACCAGCAGCCTACCATATTCCTACCTGAACAAGTGAGTTTAAACTTATAGTTTCTCCTATTAACTGTGTCTTAGAGTTTCTATCGCTGGGAAGAGGCACCATGACCACGGCAACATTTTTTTTTTTTTTGGCTTTTTTTTGGGGGGGACAGGGTTTCTCTGTGTAGCTTTGCGCCTTTCCTGGAACTCACTCTGTAGCCTAGGCTGGCCTCGAACTCACAGAGATCCACCTGCCTCTGCCTCCCTAGTGCTGGGATTAAAGGCGTGCACCACCACCGCCTGGCGAAGCTGAGAGTCCTACATCTTGCAGGCAACAGGAAATGGTTTGAGGGTCACACTGAGCAAGGCTTGAGCAAGAGACCTCAAAGCCCACCCCCATAGTGGTACACTTCCTCCAACAAGGCCACACCCACACCAACAAGACCACACCTTCTAAGAGTGCCACTCCCTATAAACATAAAGGGGCCAATTACATTCAAATTCCCCCACCATGCATAGTTTTACATAATTAGTTACTTCTATTCTGCACTTCAGCATCCTACAGTCTTTTCAGAGTTGTAGGAGTACTAACTGGTCATTCTATCTATACTTATTAGCGCCATCACAGCATCTCTAGGGGAAACCTGAGCTGACCTACTGTAACTTATTGACTTGTTACTGAACACTAGGACGGGTTTTTGTTAAAGGTTACACTACTTGAGGTTAAGAAAGTATCTTCAGTCTTTTTTATATCCTTAGCACCTAGCATAAATTACTTTAATATTTATTGGGTGAATGAATAGTGAATAAATGCATACCATGGCTGGGACTGGAGGCACAGGTCTACAAACCCAGCAACTTGAGAGGGTGAGGCAAAATTATGAGTTCGAGGTCAGGCTGTGTCAATTTAGCAAGGCTCTCAAATGTTAAAAGGGTGTGGCAGGGCACTGGTACTGTAGCTTGGTGGTAAGCTCTTGTCTAGCATGTGCAAGCCCGAGTTGGATTCCTAGTACTACAAAAATAAATCAAGAGTAAATAACACAATAAACCCACACAACGAATACTTTTAGATGCAACTATTTTTTTTTCTGTTGATTATATTCTTAGAATAAATTTCCCTGCTATCAATGAATCATGTTTGGCATTGCATATTACAGCAGATTGTATTTTCCAAAGATGGCCACACAGATGTCCATGTGCCTATGTCTTTGGTGAGTAAAATCTATCATCTAGGTTATCTACATGTAATGTGGGACATTCCTCAACCAGGTGGCAGAGGGCTGTGCCTCTCCCCCATGAAGCTCTTTGTACCGGCCTTGGCAGAAACAGCAGAAGAAATGCTGGAACTTTCCAGGGCCTTCAAAGTTCCTATCTCCGTTGCCTTCTCCTTTTCTCAATGCAGCTGTCTTTGGATTTCAGCCACCACACTATGAGAAAGAACAGGTGGTATATGAAGGCTGGGTGTGGGCACTCTGCTAATGTCCTTCCTGTGACAGCCCTCGGAATCAGCTGGTACTGACTGCCGGATCCCAAGTGCACAGTCTTGATGATGCTGTGGATACTGTGGAGCAGAGAGGACCCGTCCCCGCTTAGCCTGCATCCCTGATGCTGGGAAAAGTGCCGAATGGTCAGTGTTCGGCTGGAACACATGCGCAGGTCCACTTCTGTACTAGCTGCAAGGCCTCCAGCTATAGAGGAGCATGGCAAGTTCCTCTCAAGCTCACCCTTCCCAGGGACACGCATCTCTCCAGATCTCACTTTATACCTCCACCCTTTGATCTCCAGATCTCACTTTATACCTCCACCCTTTGAGAAGGAATCATTTATTTTTGCTCCCAGTTCTTGGCAGTCTCTAGCTGGCACAAGGTGTGTGTGTGTATATGTTTGTGTATTTGTTCAAAGTATCACCAGAGTGTGCATTTGTAAGATTATGGCCAGGTCACACTGGACTTAGATTCTCCATCAAAGAAAGCATCTCAGAAAGCTGGCCTCTGGCATCCACATGTGCACCATGGTGTGTGTACATGTGCACACACACACACACACACACCACAGATAAGTCAGTTAAAAAATGTCAGTTGGGGGGGTGCGGTCTGCAGGTGTCTCATTCAGGACACATGAGCATGGCATCCTGGGACTGGGTGAGTGCCCTCACTCTCACTGCATCTTCGCCAACCTGGCGCTGAGATGGCATGAGGTGGCATGAGATGGCATGAGGTGGCATGACTATGGACAGAGCTCCAGATGGCCTCTTCTTCACAGCCAGCTCAGACCTTTCACTAGAGTCCATTTTCATATCATCCAATGAAGTGGTGGTGGTGGTGGTGGTGGTGGTGGTGTCACAGGAATGCAGAGTGGAGCCCTCCAGCCTGTCTTACAGATCTGGATACAGCCAATTGCTAGCTCCTTGCTTCTCTTCTCTGCCACCCTGCCCACTGTGCTGTCCTCTGGTCTTTAGCACAGGAGGTGTATTCACAGCACAAGAAATTCAGTGAGCTCTGTTTATATAGGTCAGTTATTAACTCAGCAAATATGTACCGAGCACCTCACACATTTGCTCTAAGACTTCCAAGGAACTCAGTCTTCGGGAGACTTGTTTTCCTCCATTTGTTCAGGGAGTGCCCGCCAGGAGGGTCATGAAAGAGATACCTGCAGACCCTTACACTAACAATTTTTAAAAATTACACTTATTCATGTGCATGTGTGTGGGTTCACACACTACTGTGCACATGTGGCGGTCACAGGACAACCTGCAGGAGTCAGTTCTCTCCTTCTACCATGTTGGGCCTGGGGACTGAACTCAGTTTGTCAGGCTTGGTGGCAAGCACCTTTACCTGCTGAGCCATCTCGCCGTCCCCTCACTGACTGGAAAAAGTCCCGGCAGTGGGGAAGGGAAACAGATGTGTGATGAAATAGCAATGTCCTCCTCAGACACAGCAAGCAGTTCAAGTGAATGAGAGCTGTTCTGGTTACACAGAGACATCTAGTGTCAGCGTCCACCAAAGGACCATGTTAGGATGTGGCTTTCCTCCTAGTTTGATCCAAGCCACATGGCGTAGATACTGACCACTACTTAAGGTCTTTCCCTCCAGGAACTCCTAAGACAGCATCCAAAAAAAGGTTCATTAAAGAAGTCGTACAGAACGCTGACCTGAATGCAGACCGTTATGTGCTGAGCTGATGGTAAAGGATGGTCAGCTCCTGAGGGAAGTCACGCAACGCCTTCTCAAACCACCAGGTTTGGGGCCCATGGCTTCAGTGCAAGACTTCTGCCACGTCTCTCCATAGGTAGCAGGACATGTCCAGCCACGGGATGGTCTGGGTGATGCCTTCCTGTAAGACGCACAAGGGCCCTTTCTTTGCAGCTGGAGTGCCGTAAATTAGTGCCTATCCTTGGCCAAAACCATCAGAGCTGTTCTTGAGACATTTCTTTGAGAGAGAGTGGTGCCTGGTTGCTGGCCCCACCGGAGTAGACTGCCACCTTCTAACTTTCCCCTGTGGGACACAGCTTATGAAAGCAGTCTGATTCAGGGCGGTTCCTTTTCCCTTCTAGTTTAGAAGTGGAACAGGGGGAAGGAAAGGGCCTGTTTCTTTAGAGCACCACAAAACTCAGCCTGCACGACCAGGGAGGGCTGGGTGTGGAAGGAGAGCAGCTGAAGCGGGATGGAAACTGCCAAGGCCAGAAGATGGACATCCCAGTGCCTGAAAACAAGGAAGTTGTCCAACGCCAGAAGAGCTGGTGCTAGGCTGATTTTGGTCCTCGGAAACTCTCCAGCCCTTTTCTTTCCTAAAAGCACGGTCAGCATCTTTATCTCCAGTCCTCCTCTCCCAATCAGAAACCCCACGTGAAGCCAGCACAGTGACACACACCTGTCTGCAATCCCAGCACGTCAGAGGCTGAGGCGGGGTAAACACGGACTACACAGTGATGCCCTGGTTAAAAAAAGGCGGCTGGCTGGGGAGGCGCTCACCTTTGATCCCAGCCCCGGGGAGGCAGAGGCCAGCGGATCCCTGAGTTCCAGGCCAGCCTGGTGTACTAAATGAGTTCCAGGACAGCCAGGGCTACACAGAGAAACCCTGTCTTGAAAAACAAAAAACAAACAAAAAATCATTGCTTTGCTCCAACAGTATTAGTTTATTCTGGCAAGTGGCTCTTTTAAGCCAGATTTGGAATACTCACTGGTTTTGGAGTCAGGACTTAACTTATTGAGAGGGTCTTTCTATGTAGAACAAGCTGGTTTCAATCTAACTCCGCCATGTGGGCTGGGAGGAAGTGTCTTTGGGGTCAATGCTATCCTTGGCGGTGCACTTGGGTCATCCCCATCTTGCATGGACCTCTTCTTCCTGACTCCATCACAAGCCCAAACTCATTCAGGGTAGAAAAAAATGGAATTACTGATATCTACTGAGATGCAACTCAGGCCTGATATGTAACCATCCTCCAGCCTTGGTGGGAAGCTTACTCAGTGACCGTGACAGTGTCACTGGGGTCCTGGTTGTGCCTTCCCACCCTAGGTGGTCAGACAAGACATCCTTCCCAGAAGCCTTCCTTCCAAGGAGCCTGCTAATGCTCAAAGACTTTGACATAGTCCAGAGTAGGCCAGCCAGCCTCTGCTGGGTCCTCTCTTATCGTCTTATCTGGGAGAAAGTGCTACTGTGGCTACATCCCAGGTTGCTGAGGAAGGCCTGCAGAGCACATGGAATTGGTCCTGGGGTATCACTAAACGATTTACTTTCTTGGCAGTGCTGTGTGGCAGCACAGGTCTGGGAATACTTCTGCACTGGGAAAGCCAGTGTGTCTGACTGGCCCACCGTCGTCGTCTGAGGGTACCTCTAGTCATAAACAGGTATCCCTCAACAGCAGTACCCCAGCTCAAACTAGTCACCCACAGTCCTTGTGTGACGACAAGCCACTCAGCCATTTCCAAATCTGTTAGCAGGCATGCTGACTGCCAAAGGACACGGGTCTCATTTTCTGGAGGAAAATGCCGGCTGGCTGGCATGGTTAGGACCAGGTCCAAACAGCAGGTTTAATCAGAGTGAGTCTCGTGGAGGGGGGACCGTGTAACAGGAGCATTCCCAAACAGTGTAGAGGATGGGCAGAAACAGCAAACAGAATGACACAGAAGCAAGCAGGAAGCAGCCTACACTGGCTAGAAGCAAAGATTTGGGTACAGAAGGCCCAGCTGGGGCCAGATTGCGGAGGGCTTTAAATGTCAGGCTGGGGGATTCATCAAGGGAACGAACCGCTCAAACAGGTGTTTCAGGAGGATAAGTCGGAAGAGAATGTGCAGGATGAACTGGAAAATCTGGAGGCATGGTAACAATTAGAAAGCAAGAGATGAATTAGGCCGTTCCAGCAGTCCTGTGTGAGTTAGTAAGGGTGTAATGAAAGAACTGGCGGAGGAATGGACAGGGACAGCTGCAAGCCTGCTCTAAGAGAGAACGGATAAGCTCTGCTGCCTGACTGGACTGGATGCAGGGAGCGCAGGGAATCAAAGCTGACACAGAGTTTAAGCATGGACAACTGGTAGTACAATGGGCAGAGAAAGGGAGGTTAAGAGACCTCACTGGTTTTAGTAGATATGAATGGAGCTCCAGATGCAGAGCTCAGAGGACAACCAAATGCAGATGTCTGGCAGGTTCCTGGATGTGTACTAAGGAAGCTCAGGAGAGATGTAGTACATGCTAATGAATCTGGGAATCAGGCTGAGAAGGAGTAAGTGAGCCACCACAGAGACTCCACAGTGGAAGAAACAATGGCTGCCCTCTGGAGAAGTCCCCAGAAGGAGTTTTCTATTGCAAAGCCAAGTTGAGAAAGGGCCACTCTGCTGACATCTCATCGCCATCCAATACCAGCTGGAAGAATATATTAGTCTGAGAAAACCAAGTAATGTAGCACTTTTGTCTCAGTGGGAACTAGATTATAAACGCCTTTAGTATGCCCTAAAACAAATTTGGTTTAAGTAAAGGCTGGTATTGATAAAGAAAAAAGATAAATGTCACAGTGAGCATCATCTAGCTTCATGGATTTGAGTCAAGCAATGAAAAGGAACATGTGATACACGTCCTAGGGTGACATTTGATTTGTGGTATTAGTAGATATTGACTCACTTTAATACAAGAAATTGCTATATTGGAGGCTGGGGATGTAGCTCAGTGGTACAATGTTAGATGTACCCTGGGTTCAATTCCTAGTAATAAAAACAAAAACCCAAACAGAACAAAAAATGATGCTGTATTTGCAGCACATTTTCTATATAAGAAATTCAAACTATTTCATCAGTGCAGATGATTATTATTATTTTATTGTTTTACCTTTATGCAAGATTATTACTAGCCTAGTTTGGTCTTGAACTAATGATCCTCCCACCTCATCCTCATGAGCAGCTGAGGTCCCTGGCCTATCTCACCATGTCTTTACCGACTCTGTTTAAATAAAAGGTATTATTAAGTACAGCGCAATCTAACACTTGTAAAGAAGTTGCTATAAGAACTCTACAGCTAGAGACAGGCGGATCTCTGTAAGTTTGAGGCCAGTCTGGGCTACCAAGTGAGTTCCAGGAAAGGCACAAAGCTACACAGAGAAACCCTGTCTCGAAAAACCAAAAAAAAAAAAAAAAAAAAAAACTCTACAGCAACCCACACTAAGTATGTAGACAACTTTCCTTTTTACAGTCAAGTATTTTTACATATATTTACTATATTGTATTTTTTGATGGTCACAATAAAATAAAAGGTTGGTGGTGTTTTATGCACTGTTAAAATTCTCTGGAGCTTTTAGTACAGTCTACACAGCTGTATCCTTTATAGTACAGCAGCTGATTCCATGGTACCTTCAATCTCTCTCAAAAATCACAGATTTACATTGTAATATGTCCTTACGTTCAGTCAGTTAAGTGATATTTTCTTTCATGGGGTGTTAACACTTATCAAGTGCAGCTAGGTGACAGCTCCTTTCTTTCTCTCTCTCTCTTTTTTTTTTTTTTGTTTGTTTATTCGGAGCTGAGCGCTCTACCACTGAGCTAAATCCCCAACCCCTCTTCCTTTCTTTTTTAAAGTATGGAGAAAATTTTAGATATAAGGGAGAAGGCTGGCAGAGGGAAGAGTCCAGGCTGAACATGGCCAGCAGACTAAAGCAGACCGTCAGAGCAGAGGGGAGGGCGGGCAAGAGAGGAGGCCCTGGGCCAAGAGGCCAAGAGCAACGGCATCACCTCTGACTTTAAAAAAAAAATCCAAACTACACAAAATGGGATGCACCCATCACCTGTTTAAACACAGGTGATGGAAGCCATCTTTAAAGACACGTGTGACCACTAATTACTTCATCTACATATAGGAAGAAAAGATGGAGAGGCAATCCTCTATCCTCCACCTAAAAACCAGAAATGGGAAGGCCATCACTGGGATCTTAAGGAAGGGAGTGGTAGAATGGACCCAGGTTCAGGCCCCAGCACACAGACACAGACAGACACACAGAGACAGACACACAAAGAGTCAGGCAGTCAGACAGACACAAACACACAGACAGATGCCTGCACACATGCGTGCCCTCTTGCCCCAGTGGGCAAGAAAGAGGTGCTAATCGAAGTAGTAACAGTTTTCTTGACGTCCTCAGACATTTAACTAAAACCCAAAAGTTTAATTTTATCAGCTAAATTTAATGCAAGTGTGACCTTTCAAGATGCCAATATTATCAAATCTCTTTTAATAAAAAAAACCAATGGGGGCTGGGGAGATGGCTCAGCAGGATTAATTACTACATCACTGAGAAATTAATTTCATTTCAGCTTTAGGCTGACTTGTAGAACACTGGGGAAATCTAGAGACACAACAAAGAAAACTAGCAAGGGTCACTGTGAGTACTTACACTCCTACACAACAAGGAAATACAGTTTGTTAAGTGTTGGCTCTCACTGGGGTTACAGTGGAGAGGCGTCCTGGCCTCACCGAGTCAAGGGGACTGCACCAGTTCACATCCCGGGGCTGCAGTTTTAGAGTCATCCAATGGAATCAACGTTTCGTGGGGTAGAAGACACAGGCGTTGTTATGTCAGAAGAAGCTTCCTAATAGCTCCTTCTTGTTACATCTAACAAGTCTGCAAAGCACACATCCTATTTCAGAAGAGGCGCTTCCTCGGAGATGCTCAGCTTCAACTTCTTCCAGGCCAATTAGAGCCAAAATCCAAATGTTTGGGATTAAATGATGAACTACTCTCCAAAAATCCATAAAATATTCACACCAGAGAGCCCAAGATTAACTCTCCTACAAAGAAAGAAAAAACAGTTTTAGCAGAATTGCTCGCCTGAGTCCCAAGGTCTGGTTATTCTAATAAAGTCAACAACAGGAAGGACATCTCTTCAACTGGTGACAGTGGAGGTGACTCAGCGGAGCTGGCACAGCCCAGCAGGTGAGGTCAAGTAACGGTGGCGACTCTGGTAACTGTGTTTACAAGCTAGGTTTAGAGAAAAAGAGGTTTATAGGGTGCTGAAAATTAATTGTTCAGCTGGGAGGTGGTGGCACACGCCTTTAATCCCAGCACT